>VZTZ01042050.1:0-46739 GCA_013400955.1 Drymodes brunneopygia | reverse complement strand
GTGGAACTTTCTGGATGTGGAATGTGTGGGATCAGAGGGATGGTGGAACTTTCTGGATGTGGAATGTGTGGGATCAGAGGGATGGTGGAACTTTCTGGTCTGCTCTTTACAAGGTATTTTGTTGCCAAACCAATTTTCAGCTTCTGACTGAACTGCTCATCACAGTGCTCTAGGAATTGTCCCAGGTATGGTATTTGGAATTTATCTGAGTGTTTCTCCCCATTTCTATTTTTCCTGGGCTCTGAAAGTACAAAAATTAAAACCCCAGATTCTCTCTCCATCGTTTTGGATTTTTTTCTGAATTTCAGTGAGATTGGATGCACTGCATGCTTGGACACCCACAGAGGTGACAAGGACTGGAGTGAAGGAGAAAGAGGGAAGGGAAATCTCCATCCTGCTCATTCTCCACTTTTGAGCAGCTGCAGCCACTCTTTGCTCACCAAAATTCCCTCTTTTTTCCTCTGACTCCTTCCTTCAAGAGGATATTTTAAACCTAAAATATAAATCTTTGCTCACCAAAATTCCCTCTTTTTTCCTCTGACTCCTTCCTTCAAGAGGATATTTTAAACCTAAAATACAAACTGGGGGTTTAAAATTCCTCTACACCACTTTCTTAGCTTTAGTATTGAGAAATTGGTTCATGAAGAGTTTCTGTAAATTCACTTCTGCTTTGGATCTCTGTGTCACTCTCTTGTGAACTTGGGCTTCTGAAGGAGGTTTTTGTTGGATTTTAGGGCTCCTGTGGGATAGATTGGTTTAATTTAGATTTTCTAAACTGTACTGAAGGAAGAATGAAATAATTACTGCTCATATTTAAAAGCTGGTGATTATCTCGTATTTACAATGTATATTTACAAAAACCCAACCAATCCCCAACAAAACCCAAACCAAAGCCAACCTGACAACACCACCTCTGCAAAAAGGTGCCTTGGGGCTCAGATCTGCATCTTGCCAGCCTTCAACGAGTTGAGTTGCCAAAAAATGGTTTGAAGTTTTTGCAATAAAAGCACAGCAAAGTGCCAGTTAAATGTCGCGTATTTGAACAAACATTTGCATCAGCAGAGCTCTGTGGTGACCTGAAATTCTACTTTACAGAGATTTTTGAGGCTTTCCAAAACTCATTCCCATTCAAAACTAGACCGTGAAGGTAACATTTATTTTGTTTTTTTAGAGTTTAAAATTTTCCAAAACATTTGGTTTCACTTTGTGTAATTCAAACAGAAAAGAATAACAACAGAAGTAAATCTAAAATGCAACAACTCCCTTCAGCTGTTTTACCTTCCCTTGTGTTTCTTTGGAAAATGATATCTGTGCAATTTCATAACACATCCTATAGATAGGTTCTTAATCTATTGTGTAACTGAAAGCTGAGGAATCCTCTTAGAATGCTTTTACTCTAAAAAGCAAATAATGCTCTTTAGCTGTATGTACACATTGCATTAAATGACCCCAGAGCTTGCTGACAACATCTGAATAGAGTTCCAATAGAGGGATTTTTTTTATTATTATTGTTTTATTTGTGATTTCAAATGCAATGATGAGCAATTCAGCAGCTTGCACTGAAAAATCAGCCCTATATGGGAAAAATATGTTGAACGTGGTACAGATCCACACACATCTGGGTGTGTGAGATGTGGAAATATCAACATGTATTTTCTGTCCTTAAAACTGGAATTATGCCCTTAATTTACATCTTGAAATATGGTACTCCTATCTAGATTTATATGAGCTCTGTGACAGAATCTATTTTAGAAAAAGCCATTTCATATTTATAAAGTCATCTCTTCCTGAAGTTTGAAGGATACATTTAGTGCTCTTTTGCACTCAGGTTAAGAGGCTTAAATTGTCTTTTCAAACAGCAGTAAATGAAGTTATAACATCCAATCCAAGTTTTAGACCACAAGATAGGAGAAAACAAGGCTAGAACATGAGGTCAGAATTAATTTTATTATATGTATATTTTATTATATTTATTCTTTTCTCAAGGTGGTGTTTTTGTTAAAAACATTGAGTTGGACACATGGTTGATGCAGCAAGACTTCCTGAATAAATGTCTCCATGTGCTGTGTTCCTGCATTTCAGATGTTCTGCATGGCTCCTGGAGATCCTGATATCTGTCTATGTATTTCATATCCTGCATGTGGGTTTCTTTAAACAGGTTTTCCTTTGTGCCAACCCCCATTTCAGCACAGAATAAACACTTTTGCAGGGAGTTCTGCCTGTGTTTGAACTTGGAGCTCAGCTGCCATTTCTTCCAGTGATGAATGCTTGCTGCTTTTGACCGATGGGTGCTGGGTGTCAGGTCCAAATTCACATTTCTGTGGAATCAGATTAATGGTGCAACTCCTCTGGTGCTCAGCCTCACATGAAATCCAATCTCTTTATACTCTTTCCAATTTTCATTGTATTATTGAGAATCACATTTAGTGAGCCTGACTAACGAGGACAGGACATGGGGAAGGTAATTCATGTTCTTCAGGGTTAACTCAGCTCCCTGCATGCTTGGAGACAGAGAGGCTCTTCATAATCCATCCACCTGCCTGAGTGCTCCTGCAGGAACTGAGGAGTTGTGTCAAAAGGGATGAGCTCAGTGAGAGGACTCATGGTTGGGAAATATAACTTTATGTGCACCAATGTCCTGGTGGGGTTTCCAGAGCTGGATAACCTAAGAGCTACCTGCAGGGTTTGTCTGGGGGATGGAGGATGCAGGAGGGGATGTCCCAGCAGCACTGGGGGTGCAGGGGCTTGTTCTGCTGGAGCCCAGGGGAGAGCAGGAGATGGCCCTGGCAGGTGCTGGCAGTGAAAACCCTCCCTGTCCTTGGGATCTGCTGCAGGAATGCAGAGGCTGGAAAATATTGCTGCCATTTCCTGGCAGGGTTGATGCCTTTTTGGGACTACCTAAAAACAGAGGCCAGACAGAATTAAGAGAATAAAAAGCAGTTCTATTTCTTGAAGGGCCTTCAGGTACATTTAGGGCAGACAAAGCCCCCCAGGGGCTACACCCAAAATGGACAATGGGTCATGGGTTTCACACTTTTATAAGTTTGGTCCATTTGCACATTGGGGGTTCATCTTCCAATTACAGCCTCAGGTAATGAAGTCATTTACCCCAAGTTTGCTCCCCCAACTCACTTTTGTTTCCATCTCTCAGGGCCTGGGACAGTCAGGTGTCCTTGAGTGCCAGGCCTGGAGAGGAATTGTTGTGTCTGAGCACAGTGGGAGAGCAGCAGCTGGCACTGGGTATGGAGTTTAGAGTTCTACATTAAAGAATTGCAGGGTTGCAAATATGAAAAATAGAAAAGCTGAAATCCTGAGGCATCAGGGTCATGCCCTGCCTAAGGATGTGCTCAAGGGGCTGTGAGAGAGACAAGAAGGGAGCTCAGATCTCGAGGGCTCCCATCCAGCCTTTCATGTGAAATCACTCTTCTCTTGCGAGCGAGTTCCCAGCCTGACGTGCACACACAATGAACTTTCTTCCTGCCACCCCTGTGAGGCCTCCCCTGTTTGCTGTTGAATGAACCCAGAAGCTCCTGGGGCAGCAATACCCATAGTTTTGGTATTTCAGACCACAAATAACTGGGCACTGAGCAGCTTCCCCCAATTTCCAGGCTCTGTGATGATACTTCTCTGGAATTTACTTGTATTCCCTACAGCTGTGGGGTCTTCATCCTTTAAGACCCCTTTCTTGGGGGCTTTTGTTTTTCTTTTTCCTAGAGCACATGCCAGTGGTGGCACAAGGGAGACAGGGAAAACACAAGAAGAATGTAATAATTCAGAAAATTATGAAATCTCTGAGGTACAGTGTGCAAGAAAGCATGTAAGGCTTTGGCTGGGTCAAACAGTTGAAATCTGGCAGCTGTTCCTCTGCCATAACTCTTCTAAAATGCTACAGTGTGTTTATTCTAACATCATTTTGTTAGATATAAAATATATATTTCAGAGAAAACATTTTTTTTCCCAGGGCACTTGTGGTAAAATTACAGTTTTCTCCTCTAAGTCCAAAATCAGGGTAAGGGATAGAGAGGGAAAGGGAAGAATTATGATTAGGTGGTTTTCATCATAATCTGCATGTGAACTTGTAGCTGGTTATCTTGCCTGGATCAGTGTGATGCTGCTTCGGCCTGGGTGTCAGATGGACCATTTCATATCATCATTTGTCCAGCACAAAATACAACCAATTTTTTTTTCCTTGTGTGTTCATTTGTTTTCTTATTCTCATATATTTCCACTTTTTCTTTCCTCCACCAAAACTATGTGGTGTAAATGTTTTATGGTTGCCCTTTCAGCTCCTTTAAGGAACAGCTCCTTTATCTTTCCAGCTGTTGAAGCATCACTTTAAAATGCAGCTACTAACCCAGCACATAAATTCTGAGTAACTCCTACCAGCTGTTTAACCTTATCATCATTTTCTTAGTCTTAGCCTATGATCTTTAATTACCTGTAGCGAGCATTTTAATTTTCCTTCATAGAAGTGGCTTGCCCTTGCTGCCAGGAGAGGCTGTGGAGATGATATGAGCAGGGAGGGCTGTGCAGTGCCCCAGGGGCCACGGCTCTTCAGTTCCACTTATTTGGGCTTGATGCTGTGCCAAGGTGTGTCACTGATGTGTCACTTGTGTTTGTCAGCAGTGGGCCACTGGGTTTGTGAGTGCAACTAAAGAGGTGCGAGGCTTTGTTAGCACAATTAAAGAAGGACAAGGGTTTGTAGCTCAGTGAAGAGCTCGTTAACACAACTAAAGAGCTTCAAGGGTTTGTTAGCACAATTAAAGAGGGGAAGGGTTTGTTAACACAATGAACAGGGACAAAGGTTTGTAGCACCATCAAAGAAGTGCAAAGGTTTGTAGCACAGTTAAAGGGGGTCAAAGGTTTGTTAACACAATTGAAGAGGGACAAGGCTTTTGCTAACACAGTAAAGAGGGAAAAGGGTTTGTTAACACAATTAAAGAGGTGCAAAGATTTGTTAAAACCACTAAAGGGGTGCATGGGTTTGTAGCACAATCGAAGGGGGACAAAGGTTTGTTAACGCAATTAAGAAGGACCAGGGTTTGTAGCACAATTAAAGAGGTGCAGGGGTTTGTTAACACAACTAAAGAAGAACAGGGGTTTGTAGCACAATTGAGAAGGGTTTGTTAACACAACTAAAGAAGGACAGAGGTTTGTTAACACAATTGAAGAGGGACAAGAGTTTGTAGCACAATTAAGAAGGAGAAGGGTTTGTTAACACAATAAAGAGGGACAAGGCTTTGTTAACACAACTGAAGAGGGACAAGGGTTTGCAGCACAATTAAAGGGGTGCAAAGGTTTGTTAACATGACTAAAGATGTCTAAGGGTTTGTTAACACAATTAAGATGTCCAAGGGTTTGTTAACACAGCTGAAGGGGTGCAAGGGTTTGTACACAGTTGAAGAGGTGCAAAGGTTTGCAGTTGAGAGGGACAAACACCCGTGTGCTTCACTGCTTGTGCCTGCATCCCTCTGCTCAGGGTGCAGTGGCTGGTGCTGGAGAGGACCAGGCTGAGCCTGGAATCCTGGTTTTATTTTGATGTGTGGGATGAGTTCAGGGAGCTTCCCTTGCTGAGAAGCAAGGAGAGGGAGTGTGAGAGCCTCGTTGTTGTGAGCTGTGACTGTTCCAGGCTTTTGCAGTATCTCCAAAGAAGGTTTCCAATGCTCTGTGATCCTCCATGGTGAGATGAAGAGGCAGAGCACTCGTGTCACTTATCTCCCACATCTCCCACCACGTTAACACTGCAGAAATACAGCCTTGCTCGCTGAGAAGTTATTAACCTTTGCGTGCTGGGAGAAGCAGCCACTGCACTGCAGTCAGCTGAAATCTAAAGATTCATTTGGGTAATGTCAGCCTGGAACTTGTTTTATAGCGCTGAGGTTACCTCTGCAAACTCCTCACTGAGAGAGAATTCCTGGCTGGTATGAAACGCCTGCCTCCCCCTGTCTCCTACCACTGCCACAGCTGATCTTTTCCTTGTTGTATTCTTATTTCCGTGGTAGTTGTTGAAGGGTTTTAAACACCCCCCTGGTTTCTTGAGGAATATTTACACCTCTTAGGGGATGCAGGAGCAGAGGTCGGCAGCATCCTGGGAAATGCTGGGTGGAGGCAATAGAAGCTGGATCTCCACGATAATGTATTTGTTTGTTAAGAAGTGATTTATGTATCTCCGAGATGTTTGCTTTGGGGAGCTGAAGCTGCCCTGCAGAATTCTAAGCAGAATGGGAAATGGGAGTCTCTGCGAGGGTGGGTTAAGTTGGTATCAACACTTCAGTGCTACTCAGCTGAGAGATGGAGCTTAGTCTGTACAGGATTGGGTCTCTGGAGGGCAAAAAATATTTAAAACCGAGTATTTTTAGAAGAGAGGGATTATTGAAAAGCTTTTTCCTGAAAATAATAAATTCTCAGAGTTGGGAAGAAGAGACTTGTCTCTTTTTCTGGCAGCTAGTTTGTGTGTAGGTCTGAATATCTTTCTGGCCTCATTTAAGTTATTAATGCCTTGACTTCCCTGGAAGTGGGCTGAAATTAACATTTATTCTCAAGAACTTGCTCCTTACACTAAGAAACAAATTGAGATAAATTTGAATGAAGATACGTGGCCTATCATCCCTGTGAACAGAAAGTCCAAATCTTACCTAACACCTTTTCTGAGAAGTGTGAGGAAATGGGGTGGAAATGGGCTGTTTGAGGGGGCGCTGGTGGTTTATACAGAGTTGGCAGCCTCAAGCCTTGTCTCTCTGCAAAGATAAATGTAGAAAATCATTATTTTCAGTTTCTTGAAGACTTTTTATTTTGAGAGGGGAAAAAATTTTTGATCTCCCGTTGCAGTGAAGCTTCATTTAGGTACTGGTGTCTGGGTGAAAGTTCAGGATTTACCACAAGGAAAAAAAGGGAAAAATAACCCAACCAGCGTCTCGAAGACACATGTTGGAAAAACACCTTTCAAGGAGAACAAAGCCCTCCCTGCTGAGCTCTGCAGTGATCACAATCTGTGCAAGAACAGCGAGTGAAGGCAGCTCTTTGGAGAGGCAGAGCTGCTTGGATGTGGGGATGTTGTGTCAGGCTGTAATTGACCTGTGGCGTTCTCAGCCTTCCAGCCAATCCTTTGGGAACTTTCTACTCTCCTTTTAAATGCAGTGAATATCTAAAGCAGAATTCAGGAAAAAGGCAAGCACACCTTTCTCACAGCCCCAGTGTACTTCTGAAATTTGTTTGCATTTGCAGGAATAGTCTGAATGAATGTTGTCAAAACTGTTCATGTGATTGAATGTTCCTGCCCTGGACTCAGACGTTTTAGTCTCGAGGAAGCAAATATTATTCCAAGTGTATCAAAAAAAAGGAAATGAAGCCTTTGAAAGTAATAGTTTGCAAGTCTTTGTTAGCAGACATCATGTATCATTCCATCTCTGCCCTGCTCTAATTGATTTGGAAATGTTAGGCATTTAGTGAGCGTGGGCTTATCATTTATTGAGATCAATCTCCCTCCTGCTTTCTTCTCATCTTGATGCCTTAGCATTTCAGCTTTTCTATTTTTCATATTTGCAATCCTGCAATTCTTTAGTGTAGAACTCTAAACTCCACACCCAGTGCCAGCTGCTGCTCTCCCATTGTGCTCAGACACAACAATTCCTCTCCAGGCCTGGCACTCAAGGACACCTGACTGTCCCAGGCCCTGAGAGATGGAAACAAAAGTGAATTGGGGGAGCAAACTTGGGGTAAATGACTTCATTACCTGAGGCTGTAATTGGAAGATGAACCCCCAATGTGCAAATGGACCAAATTTATAAAAGTATGAAACCTCTGACCCATTGTCCATTTTGGGTGTAGCCCCTGGGGGGCTTTGTCTGCCCTAAATGTACCTGGAGGTCCTTCAATAAACACACCTGCTTTTTATTCTCTTAATTCTGTCTGGCCTCTGTTTTTAGGTAGTCCCAAAAAGGCATCACTCCCTGGCAGCTCAGCTCTGCCCCAAAGGGGCTGGAGGAGCCCAGCCTGGATTGTGTAACACAGGCAGAGAGAGCCCTGAGCTCTGCTGCTCTGGATTGACCTCACCCGACCTGGAAATGCCAGTCCCTTGGAGAAAACAGCCCTGCCCCTGAGAGCAGAGAAATGCAACCCTGCACAGGGCAGAGCCAGCTGGAAAACAGCAGAGAGCCTTCCCGGGATAATGGGGTCACAGGCTGCAGCACAAATATTTTGAATGCCCTCTAATGAACAGTTGTAATTAATATGCATATGGTTATGTTTTAATAATAGCCATATCTCATAAAAATGCCACTCTGATATTCCTGTACAGCTTGTGGAGTAATTAATGTAGTTCAGTGTACTTGGTCTGTTATGCATTAAAAAAGCCTGACCATGGAGCATCATCTTTTCCACTGTGTGTTTTGAAGAAAACCTGGGGATTTAATGAAACCTGTCTGGTGTTGGGGAAATTGCCATATTAGCTACAATTTATGGGTACCCAAGTAGATTTTATGGCTGACAAACAAGGAATGTAAAACATACAAGGAAAGTTAAACAAACAAAAGCTGTGCTGCAGGGGATGAATGGGATTGTGACCTCTGAGGAAATGTCTGGAGCTTTCAGAGCTCTCTGAAGTCATAAACTGCACTCAGCTCCAGGCCCTGAGGAGCTCAATCACATTTTCCTTGTGTTTGAGGCCCCCATCTCCTGCCAGAGGGAGCAGCAGGTCACAGGGCTGCAGTGCTGCATGTGCAGGGTCAGGACAGGCTCCATGGCCAGTGTCCTGTGTCAGCATTCATTCTGGGAATCCCTTTCAAATATTGTCTAATGAGAGGAAAAAGGGAAATGAGAAAGGCCCCAGCATAGCACCACTCTGAATTGCTGGCATGATGCAGAGCAAGGACTGTATTCCAAGAACACACTGCTGACTCTGAAGGGTTAAGGACAAACCACTGGTTTGTGCCTTTCTTCACTCTTTCTTAGTTAAAAAAAAAACCAAAAAAACAGCAAATAAATACTGTAAATTCTACAGAAATATCACAGAGAAAATCTTCCTAGCATTGCAATTTTAATTTAATGTGCTGTCTTTGTACCTTCTCAAATTTGGGATCCCTTGTTCCATCAGGGTGGTCCCTTGGATGTCTGGCTGCATTTCATTTCACTTCTGCCTGACCCTGAAATCCCCTCTGCAGTTCCATGGGATGGGTGATGTTGTCCCTCTTGCATCCCCAATAATGCAGTTCCAAATCAGTGCCCTTCAGTTCTTTAGGGTAACTCTGCTCTGTTTCCCAGGTTGTGTTTGAGCTGAGAAACCTTTCTGGTTTTTCATGCTGACTTATCAGGTAGTGATTGGTTTCTATCAGCTCACAACACCCTTACCCATTTTCTGTATAATAGCTTTAATTAATTCCTTCTTATCAAGTTACTGGATCTTTTCAGTACTGCTGCTACAGGAGATCTCTGCATTCTTGGGTTGCCTATTTGCTGACAGAAAAGAGAAATATCTACTACTTTTTTCTGCTGGATTTGTCTCTCCTATCTAGTCAGTGGCATGGGAAGTGACCCTTCATGCCTGTGAGACTCTGTCAAATCAAATTCCTTGGGATTTTTTGTCTGTTATGACAGAGGTTATTACAAAAGTGTTTGCTTTTCTAGCTATTTAGAGAGGGAGAAAATGGCCCTGAACACTTTAGAGATGTTTGGCAAAGGGAACCTTAGATATTAAAAAATAAAACAGGAAGATCTATGGATGTCACTAAATGTACCAGCTGCACCTGGATTAAGATATTTCTGAGCTGAAAATATAGAAACATTCCTGAGATGCACTGTGAGGAATCACTGCTTGGTTTCACACGCTTAGGCCAAGAGCTTTTTTTTCCTTCCCAATCGTTATTTGTGTTCTTTCACCTGAAATAGACTCTGAATTCCTTTCATGCACTTACAAATCTACTTTGCATTCCCCATCCTGGAGTTTCAATTTCTCCCTGCAATATGGACAGCTCATTACTCAGGCTATCAGGGGAAAAGAGTTTCCTCCATGCCTTCATTCCTGGGGTTCTGTCTCTCAGTATCAACACTTAGAAATGTTTCTTTTGGTATTTTAGTGGTCTTTCTGAAATGAAACATGCAGCTGTAGGCTGCTGATACTGCAGTTAAAAATTCCAAAAATTCCAATTTTCTAACAGGTGAGGATTTGTCACTTTTTAAAAAAAACCCCATTTTTGGAGGAAGTGGTGAGGAATTGTTCTCATCCCTGCTTTGGCTACTGAGGACAGCCCAAAGCACAGAGGTGCTCTGACAGTGGCAGTGCCTGCCGGAGCCAGCGAGGAAGGACTGACAAAACCCTGCTGGCAAACACCACTGGGCAGATGCAGGTGGAATTGTGAGCTTGAACTACACCTACAACTCATTCCAAGGTGCATTTTGGTGATGTATTTTTGGAATATGAAGGGCTTGGCTGTGTCTGGAAGCTGTCAGCTGAAAGCACCCAGCTGATGTGGGCCCTGTGCTGGGATGCACGAGGATGTGTGAGCCCAGGGCAGGGATGGGGGACCTGTGCTGCCCTGAGCCCAGCAGGGGAGGAGCCAGGTGCTTTTATCAGGGATAATGCAATCAGCTGGGACATGCAGCAGCAAGGGGGGCTAAGTTTGAACAGGGGATTTAACTCCAGTTGGGATTATAAAAGGAAAATTGGATCTTTAAGTAATGATTCCTATTGACTGTTCTTATAGATTTATGCAGATTTATTTCAACAGTGCCAAAGAGGTCCCTTTATGGTCACTGGGGCCTAATGTTGACTTATCTAGTGCTTGATTTGGGCTGGCTTTGGGGATTTAATTTTGTCTAACCTTAAGCAACTTTACAAGTCTCCCAAATCGAGAGTCCAATTGCTCTGTGAAGGTGGTGGCAAAAATAAGTTTGGTTGGTAGTTCCCAGGGGTCGAAGCATCTGTTTGAGGTGACGGTTTCTCTCTCTGGTTTTTAGCTCTGCAGGGAGCCCAGAGTGACTGGCTTCTACCTTAGGCTGTGAGCACTGCAGAAATTCTGCATGTGGCTCTAGGGCTGCAGGGCAAATCCAGCTGGGAAGTGCAGCCAGGGCCAGGATGTGCTGCCCACAGGAGAAAATGCCAAGTTCAGCCTCTCTGAATTTCCCAGGCTGGATTTCCTTGGCTGAAAAACAAGCAGCTTTTATTTTACAGCAAATATTTCAAGAAAATGACATCAATCCCCATCTGAGACTGCCCTGGGGCATGAAAATAACATAAGGGAAATGTTTGACCAGTGTGTTTCATACTGAAATAAGCAGTGTCTAAGCAAATATTGCTGTATTGTTTCTACAGGCAGGCTCTGCCAGGCAAGAGATTCCTGCTGGAATGGAGCTGATCCATTCTGGGCCTGCAGTGAGCCTGCAGTGTGAGAGCTGCTCCTTTCTCCTCCCAAGGGTGCTCTCATTCCACACAGGCAGGAATTGTCCCCTCAGTAGAACCCCTTTCCTGCAGGGGGGTGATTAAAAACACGTGGCTGAGCTGCCAGCCTGGCTCTGAGCAGCTCAACCTTGTGTCCATTGGATCTGAAACTGTTGCTGTGTCTTTCAAAGCAAGAATTCAAAATATTTAGCTTTTCTTTTTTCCAACTTTTGTCCTTATAGATGTTTTTTAGGAAAGCTGGCCCGTGAAAAAATATCCTGTATTTGCACAATCAATGGGATGTTTATCTTTTTAAAATGTTTTCCATGAACAGCTTAAAAAATTGAAATCGCTTTTGCAATTTAGAGGAAAAGCGAACTATTTATTTAAGTACTTAATCCGTTGTGCATCAGGGCACTTTAATGAATGAGACAAGGAGCAGACCTGAAGCACGACAAATGCGGCGAGAAGAACGTGTGAGGGAAAACTTGATCTCCTTTACTTTTATTTGTGAGGTGGAAGGGAAAAGCAGTTGAAACCTCCGGGGTTAATGGAATTATGAATGTTATCTTACGTGACCGTGGTATCTCGAGGAGCAGATTAGCAGCTGCTGGATCAGCCTGTTGGCAGAGCAGCAGGATTCCTGAACTTTGGCTGTCTCTGGTCCCACACCCTCAGGAGCCACGTTCCAACTGCAGCCTGGAGCTCGGCTGCCCTGGGCAGCCCCACTGCAGCACGGCACCTTCAGCAGCAGCAGCTGATGGTGAATGTCATAAATGAAATCTAAGGGGTTGGCTTTCACATTCATAAAGAAGGCTAAGAAGTTAAGTTAATATTATAATTAATGAAGTTATTAAATGGTTCTTAAAGTTGATGGAAGTTTACAGTACATGCTCAAGTGTTTAATGTTATTTCAAAGTGTTAAACAAAGTTTTAAAGTCTACATTTTACTAAAAACTTCTCTAAGAATTTTAACCAGGGTCTCTGGGCACTGCAGAGAGAGAGCCCCCAGCCATGGCCAAGAGACCATTTTTAGGAGCTGGCAGTTGGCCTGTCACTGAGCTCCATGGCAGCCTTGCATTTCAATGAGGCTGTTTACCCCCTAAAGTGCTGCTGCCATCACCCTGAGGGCAGCTCCCCAGAAACCAAGGAGCCACTGGTCAGGAGACTTCACATCACTCTTGGGCTTTCCCAACCAGCCCCAAGCCAGGAGGCTGCGGGCGGATGGGGGCGGGGATGGGAGGAGCAGAGGGGGTGTAAAACCCTGTGCCCAGCTGGGAGTGTGCCTGTCCCTGTCCCTGTCCCTGCCTGCACTGGAGAGCCCTGTGCTTGCTCCAGGGCTGCCCTGCAGCTCTCAGGCTTGGGATTAGCCTGGGCAGAGCCTGGTGCTAGGATTTTAGGCCTGAATTTTATTTCTTTTTTACTTGGGACTAACTCAAGTGGAGCCCAGCACTGCAGATCCTTGTGGTGGGTTTTTAGCCATATCAGGTATAAGAGTCTGTAATCGCTGTGGACCCGGATTTTATTTTCTTTTCCTAATTGTTTTTGTTAAAAAACCTCCTTTTTATTTCAACTAATTATTAAGAGTTGGCTTCATTTTTCACAGTGAAAAAACTGTTCTAAGGAGCAATAATAATCACCAGCCCCAGCAAACCTTGTTTGGGTCAGCAGGGAGCAATGCTTTTGTCTGGGCTCGTGCAATTCCCTCCACCCAGGCTCCCCCAGCTTGTTCCGAAGCCGTGGAATTCTCATTGTTCTGGAGGAGAGTTTGCTCCCAAAGCCTTGTCTGCTTGGTCACCCCTCAAGGAGAAAGAATGCCTCTCCATATGTCTTCAGCAGAAGGCAGCCTGGGCTGACAGATAGCAACGAGATGAGGCATTCCAAGAAATGCTCAATCCATGGCACGATCATGAGTGTGGGGGGTAGGGGGGAGCTGAGCACAGCTCCAGACAGAGATGGATGCCAGCAAGGACATGAAGCCTGCCTGGCCCCACAGCTGGGCAGCCACACGGGAGGCTTGGCACACAGCTCAGGGTTGGAAAAAAATAAAAATGTGAGGCAGAAAAAGTTGAACACTTTTACGAAGGAAGTTGTAGAAAGTTCAGATGTGTGAAAACCAACTGTGGTTTTTTTTATTTCCTTGTAAAACAGCTCAGAAACATTCAGGAAGTGGTAGATTGAGTGGGAGAAGAAATCAATGGAATTTAAGGGGTGGGGCAAGCAGAATTTGGGAACTAAATCTAAGGAAAAATCTGTTTGGGTATACATGTGCCAACTCAAGTGTCTGTGTGAATGTTAATGTATTGGCCTATTTTGTGCATAATAAAAATACTTCAGTTGTGGTACAGGACTACAAAGGACAGGGTGGTCACTTGCAAATAACTGATCAGCTGTAAGGCCATTAAGAAAAATCAATTTTGTCATCAGAGCTGTAGGACAGCCCAGAACTGACACCTGCCCTGCTGTCACTACACGGGCAAGAACCCCAGGGGAGAGCCTGGGCCTGTCTGGCAATGAGCAGGAGGGAAATCATCATTACTGCTCACTCCCCAGCACGCTGCAGAATGTATTTTAGCTGGCAATTTATCCCCCAAAGCTGCAGCTGACGTGGAGTTTCTGGCCCTCTGAGTCAGCAGCATCAAAAAACCAATATAAACTCTGATCTTTATGTAACAGAAAGGAGTCAGAATAAAGGTAGCCTGCTTCAGGCAGCCTCATTCTCCAGGCAGTTGGATTTTGTTTTCTTGCTTTCCCTCTTTCCTCCTGATAAACACAATTTCCCATTCTCCTGCTTCCTTGGTTTGTTTTCAGCCTCGTTCATGCTGCATCCCACTTTTGCTGTGAAAAGACTGCTCTCCTACTTTGTGGAGAATTCAAACAAGCTGTAAATTGTGTGTAATTCACTTGCCAGGCCAAAGGTCTGTGTTTGGGATCAGTCTGGCCGAGGGATGCTCCAGCAGTGCCTTTCCCCCACCCTCTGCTGTGGAATTTCTCCCTCAGTGACCCAGCTCACACCAAACACCTCCTCCCCAGCACCAGCACCACCTCCTGAGCCAGGGTTAATGAGTGCAATTAGCTCAGAGCAGAGTGCTGTGAGCAGGAGGGCTCACGGGGGGCAGAGGGTTCTCCAGGGGTGTGGGGAAGGCAGCACAGCCCGAGGGATGCAGGGGACAGGGCTGTGCACAGCTACAGCCACATCACTGGGCACTGCCCTCCACATCACTGGGCACTGCCCTGTGTCCTCAGCAGCAGTGAGCTTGTTCTGCACTGAGCTGAAGGGGAGAGACCCACAAGCCAATGACTCTGCAACAGCAAATGGCATTTCCCAGGCATGGGACAGACAGGATTCAGCCCCTGCCTGTGAATCCTGGGGCTGGGATCACTCCAGTGCAGTCAGTACAGGCAGTCATTCCATGCTGCAAATACAGTGTGGGCTACAAAACAAGTTATTTCTCAGCTTAAAAAGAAAGGACATGAGAATAGGGTTAAAATCCCATAAATCTAAAGTCCTCAGATATTGGAGAGGGAAGTATTGTGCTGCTTTTACAGAGTGTGATCTGTCAGTAAGGAGCAGCTTTTCTGTCCTTCACTGTTTGGACCTGGCTGGGTCAGGGAGTGTAACTTGCAGAAGGGAAGAGAAAGATTTCACAAAAGCACCAGCATTTTTTATTATCCACCTGTCTGTTGCTCTGTCGTTGTGGGTTTGGGTTTTTTTGAGGGGTATTTTTACTGAAGGAATACGGAAAAGGTAATTTTGCAGTTTCAGATCATTTGATCATTCTCCAGTCTCTCTGATTATCTGTACCAAACTCTAGTGAACTTTGCAAAAAGCAGGTGTTGAGGAATACAAACCTTCCACAGCCCAGCCCAGATGTCTCCCCCAAATCAGTGGGAATATCCCTGTGGAAAATGAATTGAATGTGGCAAGGTCTTGCTGTCCTGGGAAGGGTGAGCAAGAAAAATCCATCTTTTCCCACGAGTTCCCCATTATTAGGAGTTCCTCATGTGTTTTTATATAGCAGCACTAACAAGCCAGTTGTGTTTTTATTCTGTCCCTCTCTGATTACATTCAGCCCCTCAGGCAAATCTTTATACTCAGTAAGTCTTCTGTCAGACTATAGAAATCTTTGTAGCAATAGATTGTAATGAAGATTAAGTTGATGGGTTCATGAGTGATTTATTATAAATTATTGTGCAGTAAGGGGTTTTTTTTCCCCTTGTGTAGAGAAAGAATTATGTGAGTGTGGTCTCAGGGCAACCTCTCAGGGAAATGAGGAGGATAAAATAAGTCAAAAGTGTCCTCAGAGTGTCCTCTGCTCTTTGATACATTTTTGGAAGGCTTTCTTGGAGATGGAGGGGTTCTCTGGTGGGAATTGTGGAGAAAAGCTTTCCCTTGGCACTCCGGCACAGGGTGATGCAGACCTGGGGAGGAACTGTACATAAGTACAAGAATATAAATCAGCTTCAAGATGAAAGCTCTCAAATCTGTTCTGTGCTGCTCATGCTGATTATCATGGCCCCGAGGCATAGTTACAGAAGGATGCACTCAGGAGGGCTACTTCAGAATTTCCACAAGTCATTACTGATTATGGATCTGCACTCGTGAGTGTTTATAGGGGGATGATTGATACACTGATGCACCTTTCAGAGCTGCTTAAAGAGGAGAGGAGCAGGGCTTGATTTGCACTTGGCTTTTCATTATTTCACCATTTAAAGTGGCTCCTAGTTCATAAACAGCAGCTATGGTAATGCACTGAGGATGGTTTTCATATTCATGGATACATATATATGCATATTTTCACCAGATAGGCACCTTAAAATTTTCCAGTCATTATTATGAAATGCAATATAGCCTCTAAAGCTCATTCTGAAAGGATATCTATAATCAATTAACTGACTCTCTAGAGCAGCCTTAATATGGTGTTTTAATTAACACCACGTTGGAGAGCAGAGCAAGCTCCTGCAGAACTCTTGCAGCAGGAGCTGGGCTTTGCAGCCCTGCTTTGCAGGCAGGGTCTCTCTGGAGGTCTGAGGATGCTTTCAGTATCCCCCTGTTCCACTGCTCAAATCCTACCTTAGGATCAAAAGGAAGAATGGAAAGGGTTCTATTTCCCTGAGAATGGAAAAGGTTCCATTTCCAGGAGAATGGAAAGGGTTCTATTTCCAGAAGAATGGAAAGGGTTTCATTTCCAGGAGAATGGAAAGGGTTCTATTTCCAGGAGAAGGGAAAGGGTTCTATTTCCTGGAGAATGGAAAGGGTTCTATTCCCAGAGAATGGAAAGGGTTCTATTTCCAGGAGAAGGGAAAGGGTTCTATTTCCCAGAGAATGGAAAGGGTTCTATTTCCAGGAGAAGGGAAAGGGTTCTATTCCCAGGAGAATGGAAAGGGTTCTATTTCCAGGAGAATGGAAAGGGTTCTATTTCCTGGAGAATGGGAAGGGTTTTATTTCCAGGAGAAGCAGAGCAGTAGCTCCCAGGTAAATAAGGTGAGATGGTGTTGTCAGAGCACAGCCAGGCAGAGCAGTGTTTTACCAGGGGCTCTGTGCCTGAGCAGAATTGACCTCTTGCAAAGCCCAAAACAGGAGCCAAGCACAGGGGGGAGGTAACAGCCAGCAAACCAAAGCAGTGCTGGCATCTGCTCCTTGCAGAGGTGTCTGCTTCAGGACCCAGCAGCAGCGTAATCACTGGTGATATCCCTTTGTCAAAAGCAGTAATTCTTCAGCTGTGATTTGATAAATCTGTATTTATTGGTTAGCATTTCAGTGGGTCTCACTCGGCAGAATTTCATTACACTGAGTCTGCTCTGCAGCTGTCGGAGCTCTTCAGAGTCAATAATTTACACCAGGAAAAGCTCCAGTGTTTGGATTTTAAACTTTACGTTGTTTTTTGTGCTTCTGGTCTTCTCCCTGGGAGACAGCTCTGGGCCATACCCCCAGTTCTGGGCTGAGTTTCTGTACTTTTTGCCTATAGAACTTTTTTCTTTTGTTTTGTTATAATAAACAGAAATTATTTAGTGCGGGTAAATACTTTAGGCACAAATCCCGCTTCCCACTCTCATAATTTATTTTCATGTAATGAAGAATTTATCATGCTGGAAGTTAATAATCCATTTTTCTGAGGGTTTTCTTTTTTTATACTATTTCTGACTATATAGGAAACTCTACATTTAGAAACACAAACTTTTCTGATTGTTTGGGGACCTCAGGGTGCTGGAAATGAAAACAGACATCCCTGCTCATGGTTCAACACAGAAGACATGCAGTGGTTTTAAGGGGCAGTGATCTTCTCTCCATAAAAACTGACATGAATTTCCTAAATCTCTTCTGGTCCTGAAGGATGGTATCCAGTGGCCTCAGTAACAAACTCTGGAAACAAATCTGAAAACGAGATCAGAACACTTGACTGTTTAGCTGTTTAAGATGCATATTTTCGTTAGTTATCTGGTGTTTTAATTGCTCTTACAGGTGGACGTTTGCTGAACAGATTTTTTGATAAACAACACTCTTATTTTAGACCAAGAGTTCATTTCTATATTTTCTTTGTCTGCTGGTAGAGTAAAATTTGCCACACAAATTTGCATTTGTCCATACTGAAATTTCCTTTTACTGGGCTTTATAAAATGATTAAAATCTTCCTGTGAGCCTTGGTTGCCTCTTGGGTGCCCGACTGAGCAGGCAGTGGAAGGGAGGGCCAGGACCTGCTCCTGGTGTGTGGCTGGGGTGGAATTCAGCCCAACAAGTGGAGGGCACAGCCTGAGTGTATCAGGAGAGTGATTAAATTCCTGCTGTGTGTAATAATTGCTGTATTGATAGAACAATGGGGTAAGTGAATTTGTGCTTAATCTGCTGTGTCAACCTGGAAAAAAAATGTGCCTTGGGAGTGAGGGCATTTTTGTGCTTCTATTTAATTTGATACCACTCTTGGTAAATGGGTCAGTGATCTGAGGTATTGTGTTTTTTGCATTAAGAGAAGTGCTGGGTGCTCTAAAATGCATTAGCTTTTCTTCCCGTGAAAATCACTCCACCTTGTTTTCCTGGGTTTGGAGATGATGAAATCTGTTTGTGGCCTTTTCTTTTTCTTTTTATTATTATTATTATTTCACTTGAGAGATGGGCAATATTTTGGTCTGGCCCAGGCAGGAAAGAAAGTGCAGTAACATCCAAACTGCTCTTTGAAAATACACAAATAAATTAAATAATAACATGCTAATCAAGTAATTTGATCTTAATGGGGCTCTAATATATCCAGCAGAACCTGGGATATGCTGACAGGAATTTTCCAGCATCCTGTTCTGCTTCTGTGGAAAACATTGGTTGTTTGAAAGTGAAGTCTGTGGGAGGTGACTGAAGAATGCTGTTAGATTGTGGTGGGATGAGAGAAAGTTCATTTAATGTTTCACACACTATTATGCAGAGCAAGGAGTTCAGGCATCTCAAAAATAATTTCTAGATCAGTACTAACAAATATCAGCTTTACTGAAATATCTGAGGGCTGCCCTGAGCTGGATAATTGTGAGCTGGATGCAATGAAAATTCCTTGCAGGCTGTTAGAATTAACATGCTTGGTGAAAATAAAAGAGCTGAGATTAAATGATGTGGTTTCATCCCCACCTTCTTTGGGGTAAATGGGATTTTGAAATCAGAAATGACAGAACAGCACCAGGCAGGTGTGAGGGGCCAGAGCTAAAGGAAAGCAGCTCCAGGCAGAGCCTGGTGCTGGTCAGGCTGAGGAATTCCAGGGATGGCTGGGAGAGGGGAGCACAGGCAGCAGTCTGGGAGTGGGAGGCAGGGAGTGTTCCAGGCGTGGCTCCAGCCCAGCCTCTCCTGGTTTCTCAGGAGAATGCCAGGTTCAGAGTGCTGGGTTACCCTGTGTGTGTGATAGAGGAGCAGCCTTGAGGACCAGAGTGAGCCTCTTTCCTGGGCCTGGAGGGGACCCTGGGAATACATCCAGGTCACCAGGGATGGGCAGGGAGAGAGAGAATTGTGGGTTTGTGACCTTCTGGATCTATTGGAAGTGAGAATTATAGTTTGTGACCTTCTAAGGCATTGTTTACCTGTTAGCATAATAGGTAAAAACTGTGCAATAGCCCAGGTGATTGGGGAACACTGTGGGGAACCATTTCCTGTTTATATGATGCCGTATCCTGTCTGTGTGATGGCATTTAAGGAATTTTCACTGTGTGATAGTTGTCTTTACACAAGAACACTGCACAGCAAAGGGACACTGCACAGCAAAGGGACACTGCACAGGGACACTGCACAGCAAAGGGACACTGCACAGGGACACTGCACAGCAAAGGGACTGCACAGCAAAGGGACTGCACAGCAAAGGGACACTGCACAGGGACACTGCACAGCAAAGGGACACTGCACAGGGACACTGCACAGGGACACTGCACAGGGACAGTGCACTGCAAAGCCTTTGCCTGCTGTCATCTTGTGTGAAGTCCATGCCCTGCTCAATCCCCCATCAGAGCAGAAGTGGCAGCTGGCACAGCAGCTCCTTGCCTTGCAGAGGCCACTCTGCCAGGCTGACCCTGTGCTTGCAGGGATGGAGGATTCCTGCCTGGAGTGGAGCTGGGAGTGCACTAATTATGTGCTGATGGCAGGCTCTGTATAATAGCAATTTTCACTCAATTACTCAGTGCACAGTGTCACTATTAGAACCCAATTAATTTTAAAAAACATTCCAGTCTCAAGGAAGGCAATATGTTGCATTTCCACAAGTTATCTATAGTGTTAGGATGGCCAATTTAGCCAACTCTGTACTGCATTAGACTGTGATGCAAACAAAGCAGCAAAAAATAGCGTGGGGAGAAATAAATATCTGTTTTTCTGTGCTGAAAGCTCCTGAGGCTGTGCTTTGCAGGCCTTTCTCAGGCCTGTCTCAAACACAGGCAGGACCACAGAGGATGTTTTAAGCCAAATTTAGTTGGAGGGTTGTGGTCTGCTGTACTTATTGCTCAAGGTATGCATAGAAAATAACTACCAGCTAAGGTCAGTAGATCATTAAATAAATACTCAGTGTTCAACTTCCACTATTTAGGTGATTTAGGATTGAATTTCACAGAATCAAAGAATGATTTGAGTGGGAGGGGACCTTGCAGACCCTGTCCCACCCCTGCCCTGGGCAGGGACACCTTCCCCTGCCCCAGGCTGCTCCCAGCCCCAGTGTCCAAGCTGGACATCCTTGGGCACTGCCAGGGATCCAGGGGCAGCCACAGCTTCTCTGGGCACCCTGTGCCAGGGCCTGCCCACCCTGCCAGGGAACAATTCCTGCCCAATCTCCCTCACTCCTCATGAACAGGGTTTTACCCACAGATCTTTCCTGAAGAGAGAACACCACAGTCGTGGGAAATATCAACACAAGGTTGCTGATTTGAGACTTCATTTGGTCCATGGGAATTGTAAGCTTCTGGTGTAACATTTAAGTAAAATGTAATAAAATATTTAATGTTGAAATAAAATGTTAATAAAATATATAGCTCAAAACAGTGAACCAGATTCTTCTAAATAGGAAGAGAAAAAAAAAATTATTTTGGCCTGAGTGTGAGATACATGCCAAAACAGCTCCACTCTTTCCTGGCTCGTAACCCAGCTGGTGCCATGCACACCTGGAGAGCTCTGACACCCCCATGTCTGTGCTTGAAACAGCTGGGGAAAAGGGGAAAGGAGGCTTGGTTTGGGGAAGGAGCTGTTCCTTCAGCCTCTGGTGACAGCAGAGGGTTTCCAGCCTGGCAGCTGTGCTGTCTGTGCCTCTCACACGTGGTTTGGGGATCACAGCTGCTGCCACGGGAGCAGTGACTTCCCTCAGCAAGCAGCAGAGAGCACCTGACAGCCCGTGGCTGTCAAAAAACTAATTGGGAAGTGAGCAAACTGCTAACCTTCAGCCTGGCCTTGATGTAAGCAGCAATGACAACCTCTTTGCTCCCAGATTTTGCTGTCACTTCGTGGTGAGGTTTCCATCTGGACTGCAAGAGATGTTTTAGATTTGAACCGACTGGCTGGAAGAATTTAGTGGAACAACTCCATTTGCACTACTCCAAAATGCACAGGACTGTTACCTGAGAAACTATTTAGGAAATGCTTGTAAATGTAGGTTATTTGTCATTGTTTGTTTGACTAGGAGGAAAACCTCACCTGTTTTCCACCAGCAGCATTTGATTTCTGTTGTCATTTTAAAAGTTATTTTCATGCTAAGGTTGCATGGTTTTTGTGTTGGGATCTGATGGGGCTGTTACTGAACTTCTCTTCAGGTGGGAAATCCAAACCCATGGGATTTTACAGCTGCTCCCTCCCCAGCTGTCCCTTGCACGGCTGTTCTGCAGCCCCAGCCCTGCAGTTTGTGCTCACTGGTGCTGTGATGATTTAGCCACTTGGAGAAAGAGGTGGAAGCAAACATGTTCAAAGCCCAGGCAATGCCCAGAGAGTCAGCTCCTCATTAACAGTATCTCCCAGCCATAATCAGCTAGCCTTGGAGAGCATGTTTTATCTTGCTCTCCGCCAACCTTTCTGCCCACAAGAGATTTGCACTCTTATTGAGCAAAGTTGGGAGCAGAATGGATAATAACAAGTCTGAAAATGCTCTGAAAGCAAAAAAAAACCAAAACCAACCCTGGGCTCAGGGACAGCAAAGCTGGAATTTAGAGCAGAAAGTAAAGAACATTAAAAGGTCAGAGCTGTTGAAGCTACAACACTGCGATTATGTCACAGGATAATAAATCTTTATTGTAAGGGAAAAGGTAGGAAAACATTCCTGGGGCTCTTCCACGTGCTTCCTCTAGGGCAGGAGTGTGTTTACCCTGATTAGCATTTCCTAATGGTGAAAGCACAGCTCATTTATTACCGCGGGGAAGCAGTGATTAGAGGAGAGCCCGGTGCTCAGGGTGAGACTCTGCTGCTGGCACAGCCCAGCCTGGCTCAGCTGCTCTGCTCCTGCTGGAATCTGCAGGGAGGAGCCCTGGGAATGAGTGGAGATGGACAGGGCTGCTGGGACACTGGGATCAGTGGCTGCAGGATGGGATTGGGATTGGCCTGGGGGATTGGGATTGGCCTGGGGGATTGGGATGCTGCCCCTGCTTCATAAACCCCTGCACTCCTGTGCTTCTCAGGAGACTGATTTTGGTGTGTTTGGAAATTATTTATTTTTAGCATTATCCTTCCAGCATCACAATGGCTTCATTAAGTGGTGAGTTCCCTAAATTCGTGGTGTGTGGATTATGCAGCTGTGAGGTGGCTGTGGGAGCAAGCTGAAGGGAAAACTGGAATTCTGGACATGGCAGAGCCCACCCAGCACACCACAGGCTGGCCAGAGTTGTTCTCCAGTCTCATTACAATTTACAGACCTAATCTAAAAGGAGCCACCCTGATCTCCATTCCTCCATTGCTCTCAGTGCAAATTTGGTGTTTGTTTAATCATATTTGCTCATTTATATGTTTTAATACCATGCTAACCATCTAATTTCCCTCTGAATTTATTAGATATAATAGTGTTTCCATGGAAAATTCAGTACGGCCACCACTGGATGTTTCTCTTTCCATAAGTTTATAATTTACCTGCAGTGTATTACATTTCCATGAGAGACCTAATGATGGCACAAACCACTCTGAACAACAAAAAAGTGACTTTATTTTGCTGTTTAAAATTTATATCTTAACAATTATATTTTCCCCCTTTAAATAATAAATGTAGATGAGGGCATGTGCATCTTTCTCCTGCAATGTTTAATTGGCATGGTTATCAAGTTCTCTTTAAAGATTGTTTGTTGCAGAGCATGAACTGGAGCCAAACTTAGTAAGTAGGAGGTGGATTTGTGCTTGGAACAGTTCTTGAGGGAGAAAAGCTATCCAGAGTGGAATTGCACTGTCAATGAGCAAATCTGAAGGGTTTCCTAAAAGATATATTTGGATTTCACCAAAGGAACACTGACTCTGGGCAGCTTAAAAACAAGATGTAAACATCCTGTGCCTAAATCATGTAGTCAGTGTTCCTTTGGAGAAATCCAAGTATATCCTTTATTGGAAGATATTCAGAGCTCCTCTGGTGAAATCCTGCCTTGGGAGGTGCAGGGTGGAGCATTGGGGTTTGGTCTGGTTTTATTTTTAATTCCAGTTTGGCAGCTGAAGCTCAGCCCCGTGCCCTGGAGAGGAGCTCCCTCCCTGCGTGGGGCTGTGGGCACAGGGGCTGGGTCTGGCCAAGCTGCCCCTGTGAGACTCCAGCACTGATTGATGGGAACTGGGGGCACTTGACTGGTTTAAGTGGAGGTTAACAGAGCTCAGTTGATGTGCACAGGTACTGTGCTTGACCTAGGATTTTTTTAAAGGGAACTGAACACTGCTTTTGAATTTAGTGAAAGCCTCCTTAAAAACACTGCATCAGCCCTGTCCCCTTTAGCCAGTATTGTTGATATGTCAGCTTTGATAGTTTGATAGACACGTCTAGTTTTGTTCTGTGTCTGAATTTGAGCTGAAAGATGACAGTTATAGACTTTAATATGACTTATCTCTCTCTTCAATCCCAAGCTTTAGGTATTCACAGTAATTAAAATGCATGGGAATGTCAAGCTGGTGAATAGTCACAATGTAAAATGCCAATTATCCTATTTTTGAATGCATCTGAAATAATAAACGAATTCATCAAGCCATGAGTCTCCAACTAAACAGATGTCTGGGGTGGAAATGGATGGGAAGGGCCAGTGCCATAAATCCCACAGACATTTGTCAGGCCTCTGAAGCTCTCTGTCCCTTTGCTGTTGAGTCTGTTGAGGCTGAAGGTTTGTCCACAGCACAAGGGTTTGGCTGTGCCTGTGCCAGCTCTGCCAGGTGCCAGCCCTGGTGCTGGCAGGAGAGGCTGCCCTGGCACCTCCAGCTGCCCCTGGGGGATGGAGAGGCACCAAACCTGGCTGCCACTTGTGAGTTCAGGCCCCCACACTGGAGGGGGTATGAGAGCTTTGTGGGAGATTTTGTTTTGTTGGTTTTTTCCCCTTAAACTGCTGTTCCACCGAAAGTACTCAGCAGTGCTAATGTTTCTTTTTTCCCAGTCAGAAGGGAAGAGGTTTAAGCTAAACCTGAGTCTCTGCAGGAGTGAGTTCTGCAGGGAGGAGTTCTCTCTGCTGGTCAGTCTCCACCAGCAGGCAGGTAGGAAACAGCCTTTGAGCAAATTGGGCTGCATTTACAGGCATTTGATCTCTGCTGAACTGGTGTAACCATGTGAAACCTCTTCTATTATTCACTCTGCTTCAAATAATTCAGGACCAGTGGTCTCCAGCCACTTTGTGATACAGCTTGCCTACAGCATTAAATTTTCAGCAGCTGCATTAGAATCAGTTGACAGTTCAAAAGCATGGGGTTGGTTTGTGTTTAAGGGATCCAGATTTGGAGTCAGAGCTGCCCTGTGCCTGGAAATGCACCAGCACACCCAGGCTGGGAGCAGAGGGTCCAGAGGAGTTTCCTTGCACAGCTGATGCACTCCACAGCCTCAGCAAAGAAGGGATGGGTGCTCCAGAGCTCAGGCAGGCATACACGTGGGTATAGATGATTATTTGAAGTGCTGTGCTGCCAATACAGAGTTTGTGAGTGTTAGGGATGGCTGAGATGGGGTCAGAAGCAACTTTGAGCTGAGGAAATGGGTATTTCCATGCTGAGTTCTTTTTAGGAGGATTCAAACTGGTGAATGCCTTCAAGTGGCTGAACTGCTGGTTTTGCTTTCCTGCAGAGGCTTTCACACACACTTCCATGCATTCAGGATTTGGGAAATGTTAAAAATACAAGGTGGAACCAAAGACTGGCTCTTCCTGGAAAGAGTCAGGCAGAATTTTGGCTAATGTCTCCACAGAGCAGGCTGGAACCACAAGGAGATCTCATTATAAGCTCCATGCAAGGTTTGGGAAGCCTGGTCTGCTCTGGTGCTGCAGGTGCAATAAAGGGAATTCAGTGCACCTCACACTGAAGAACACTGGGACAGGAAGGGAAGTGGCGTTTTTTTTGTTCTCTTCTGACCCCACATCTGATACCTGCAGACCTGGGATCAATCCATAATTCAGAGTAATGCCAAGGCAAAGGTGTTGGTGTGCACCCACACCAAATAAATCTGGCTGAAATTAAAACCCATTAACATTGCCCTGTTTTGTCCTTAGAACTGGAAGGACATGATGTGCACAGTGTGCACAGGTGCTGCTGTTCTTAGTTAAACATGTGGTTAATGAGGGAGGGAGCTGTGTTGTTTGGAAACTTTGGCTGATTTTGGAGGGGCAGTGGTGCATTTACAGCTCTTTGGGAGGGGAAGCTTTGTTCAGCACTGGAAATGTCCCTTCTCTCCAGAGTTGACTCATTAATTTGCTGCAGTAGTTAGGCTGCAGTTGTGAGGGTGATGGAGAGCTGGGAATCAGGGGAGGGAAGGTGACATCTGGACACCCTGGGAAGAGAAAGTGGAAGTGTTTGCACTCTGAGAAAAGGATCCTGCCAGGAATGTAAAAAGTACATATGGGTGGCTCTCAACCAAGCCAGAGAAATGTTCTTGATCTTTGAGGTTTTCTTCTGCTTCATTCTGTGCTGTGTCTGCACTTGTCTGCTGTCTGAGAAAGAGCAACTGTCAGAAGTCAGTGAAGGCAGGAGAAGGTTTTCTGGGTCTGTGGAAACTCTGCTTTGTGGTAAAGGATCCCTGCTGATTGACTCCCTCTGTGTGATGTGTGAGAGTGAAATCTAGACCATGTAACCCATCTGTTCTTATCTACTTGCACAAAAAGGGTCACTGTCTCCTCCCATGGGAAGTCAAATTTTATCCATTCCTTAAAAAACACCCACAAGCCCAAAACCACAGACAAACAACAGAAAAAGCCCACAAGACAGACATGAAAGGAAAACCAGAAAAAGTTTATTTAGAGTGTGGTGTTAATAACAAAGTTGTGGGTTCAAGCCCTGTGTGGGCCATTTACTTCAGCACTCAATGATCCTTGTGGGTCCCTTCCAGCTCAGAAAGGTCTGGGACTGTGATCTGTGACTAATTTTGACTAATTGACCTTTACCAGGAGTGGAGCAGAGTGCCCCCAGCACTCTGTGGGACACAGGAAGAGTGCAAGGACTGTTCTGCATTAAAAATGGATGAACACAACTCATACTGCATATAAGGTCAAAATCTACTGTTCAATGAATAACTGGGATTTCACACACTTAATGCTTGGATAGCCGAGCATTTCTCTCCATTTTATTTCCTGGTGGAAATGTGTATCCTCCCAAGGGATCCATGGCCACACCTCTGCTGTGTTAGGAGGTGTTCCTGCCCCCCAGTCTGTAACTCAGCCTTGGGCCACTCCTGGGTGTGAGGCTGTGTCCCCCTCTGACATCCCTGTCTGCAGACAGAGTCCAGCTCTGCTCCAGCCATTGCAGGGGCTCTGTGGATCTCACCTGTTGGCAAAGAGGTTCTCTTAACAAACTTCTTCCAACCAGCCTGGGTACCAGCAATAAACCAGGAGCCAGTGAATTCCTGAGGCCACAGAGGGATGTGCTTACACCAGGCATCCTCCTGCTGCTCACTGAAATGTCTCTGTGCCTCAAGCAGCAGGTTGGACATTCAGTAACTGGGGTTTGTGCTTGACAGGTGAGCAGTGCTGCTCTGGTGCCACAGGATTTTACCAATGTGCCATTTGCTTCATCAGGAAAGGAGCATTTCCTGCTGTAGAGCCATCCTTCAGGGTGGGTGGATTGGCCAGGTGTGATGTAGGGACTTGCCAGGAAATAATGAACAGAGGGATGTTCAACTCTCAGCTTCTCAGTTCTGGGTCGGGGTGGCCAGAGGTGGGAACTGCCCTGGAATTCAGGGGTGCTGCAGAAAGCCCTGCTGGGATTGTCAGTGCTGCCTCAATGCCCTGTTCAAGGGTCAAAGCTGTTCCCCTTTCAGCTCAGGAGGTCTGAGCATCTGCCTGCTGTCCCTGGTGGGTGGTGTGGCTGTTGGGGTTGGACACCCCTTGGGTCCCCTTGGAGAGGGTTTTTCTTTCCCTCTCTGAAGCTGCTCTAACCCAGACACCTGTGCTGGACCAGAAACCAGTGCAGGGCTGAAAGGCAGCTTAGCACAGTGAATAAAACACACACCAGAGGTGAAACCCCTGAGTGTGCCCCTGAGCTGGGTGGGGCCATTTGTTTATGGACAAATCATAAGTCCTTCTCCTTTTACAGCAAGAGGACTTTACAATGGCTTTTTCTTTTCAGCTCTAATTAGGAAAATGTTCTGGAAGTTCAATATTATTTATTGCCTGCATGCTAGTGACAAAATGAACGAATTCTAAAGTGATGAGTGATGGTTATAAACTCGCTCGTGGAGTTTGGGAGAGATTAAAATTAATTTGTGACTAAATGAAGGTGTTTTGGTGAATTCTAATCTTACTAAAGACATGTAAAGGACTGAATTATATTCATAAAATGAAATGAAATAGATTCTTTAGATCTGAGAGCTCTTAAGACTAACAAAGTGGAGAGCCTTGCCCCTGCAGGTTTTGGATCAGCTCACAACACTTTGTGTTTATCATAGGATAGTTGGCACAAACCCCTTACTGTTGTCTGGCTTTTTGGGTTTGGTATTTTTTTTTTAATTTGGTTTGTTAGATTGTTGAGGTGCTGCTTTTTTTAGTTTGTTTTTATATCCTTTTTTAATCAAAGGAGTAAAGTGACCTTCTTTTCCTTTCCATTCTTTTAAATTCAACAGCTCAACAGTTCTTCTTATTGCTTACTATCTCAGAAAAGGATTGAATCTTTGAGAAAGAAAGGAATTTATTATCCTTGTGTGTTGTTGTGTACTGGCAGCTGATCCCACCCACATTCTCAGGAAAACTCTGAGCAGTGGAACTTTGGCTCTCGAGTTTTGCTGTTCACTCATTTGAATGTTGTAGCCAAACACTGGAGATGATTTCAGAATATCCTGTTCAGTGGTTGCACTGAAATCAAATGAATGACCTTGTTTATTTTAGTCCAGGTTCCACTTCCAATTGAAATTGGGAAAAAGGGGAACTGTTCAGAGCTGAGGTAACAACAGCTTGATGACACTCTCCCCCTTGGGTCATCCAGACTGGTTTGTACTGGGAACAAACCATTTCATTGGAGTCTGAATTTAACAGCAAAAACTATTTACAGGAGCAGGGGTTTGTCAGCAATTCACACTTCAGTCACCTCTTACTGCAGTCTAAACAAAGAAACTTAATTTTCCTTAAAATCTGGTTAACTGCTTTGTCATAATAAACCAACTGATCTCTCGATGCATTAAGGAATACAAATGTTGAGTTTGAACAGCATTGTTTATTTTTACATATGAGATGTAGATGAAAGAGTAAGAAAATGTGTATAAGAGACCAGATCTTTCCTTACCTATTTCATTCCTTGTTATCTCTGAAGTAGGAGATGCAAACCAAAAATTTCCTCAATCATCGTGGTGTTTCTGCCTCAGTAATTTCTCCTAATAAACCCTCCTCTGCACTCGCCATCTCTGAGCAAGAAATTGCTTTGAGCTATTAATTATACATGTATTTCTTTTTTTTTTTAAATCCAATTCTCTCTCTTTGGCCCATTATCTCTGTGGAGCAGCAAACAGCAATTCAGATGGATGTGTATCATTACCATCTAAAATGTTGCAGGGTTGAGGGTTTGTTGTAACCATCTCTTTTGTTAAGGTATGTAGGGTTTTTAGATTTTTTAGTGTTGTCCAGCAGACTGGGAAGGCACTGGGAAGGGAGGTGCTGGTATTTTGATTCCATAAAGTCTTCAACAACTGGACAAAGTGCTGGCCAGTCACCTCGGTCTGCAATGTCCTCTGGGAAGCCTCACTGATGGCATTTAAAACATCCACACCCAATTAGCACCTCTGCCACTCACTGCTTGTTGCAGGGTGGGAGTCAGGGACCAGCCCTTCCCCAGTTTTCATGGGATTTCATCAAGTTGGACTCTCGATTTAGAGAGCAGAGCTACAGGGACACCTGGAATTAGGAATGTCCAGTCTCTTCAGCTTGAGAATGTCAAAGCTCTCAGAGAGTTTGCTCCAAGCTGGTTGTGCCTCCAACAAACCACTGTTTTAATTGTGCCTCCAGTGCTGCAGACTGGTGTCTGTTTGCTCTTTGTGCACAGTGCCTTCAGGAGATAACCTCTGCTTCTCTCTTGTGTTCAGTGTGGGGTGTTTGGCCCCGTTTTTAAATGTGAAAATGGAATTCCAGGTGTCAGCATGCCAAGGGAGGGAAGGCACAGCTGTGCTTGGGGGTTCTAAAGCTGAGGTACCTGGGAAGAATCTCTGGCAGAAAGGTGAAGGCAGGTGAGGCAGTACCTAGAGGGATCTCTCGTCTATTTTGGGACTGAAGTTCCCTCTCACTGCTGCCTGTGATATAGTTTGCCTTGAATTCATTGTAGCTGTGGTTTCTCTATGGCTCTGGAGTCTCTAGGGAGGCCCAAAGCCGTGTGGTCAGCTCTGAATTGTTCAATTACAGCATCTGAGAGCACTGGGCACAAGCACACAAGAGCTGTCCTTGACCAGCAGGGTCCCCAATTCCCTTTTGGAATTCTGCTCACATTGTGAAGCTGCTGTAAAATTCTGGCCTTAATGTGTGCTACCTGGAGAATTTCTGAAAATACAGCACATGGTTATCAAAGAATGGTTTCAGGAATCATAAATTTCTTTCGCTGTGTCCTGACAAAAATGATAAAATTTCCAGCTGCGTCAGTGCTTTCAAATTGAGATCTTCATCTGGCAATATTATAAAGATGATTTTAAAAAAAGAAAAGATCTAGTAACAAATATATTTCCCTGGATTTATCTCCTACTTAATATTGTAGCAGCCAAGACTTTTATGCCAGAGGATCCTAAAACTAAGTTATTGTTAGAATTAATCACAAAGGAAGTTGTCATGCCTACCAAACACCCAGAACCAACCAGCAGCTTTTCAACCCTTCTTGGGTTTAAATCTCACAAATTTCTCAGCTTTTCATGCTTAATATCCTACACCCTGTTAGCAGCACCACCTGCACCTCACCTGCCCACCAGGGAAACGTGTCCTGGAGTGGGGACTGACCCTTGTTTGAGGTGGCATTTGCTCAGAAATGTGTAGGGGCAGCAGCTCTCCTGCCAGGCCCCACCAAAGCAGGAGCTTGTCTAGGAATGGACTGGGTTTGGTTTTACCTTGGCCTTTTGGGATCCTGGTTTTGAAGGGCATCAGTTGTCCCTGCAGGGAATCAGCAGCCAGCACGAGGCTGCAGCAGGGGCAGGGGTGAGGGGGGCACTGAGCCCACAGGTCAGGGCACCTCAGAGGTGACAGGGACAAACCTGAGGGGGGTGAGGGGTGCAGGGAGTGGGGATGGGAAAGGGAAAGGGCAGCAACTGGACTGAGATCCAAGGAAATCCCTCATCACTGAGGGAGGCAGCAGTGCAGAGCCTCAGGGCTGTGAGAGGTGAGGCAAAAGGAGGAATTAGCAGTTGCTTTGAATATTTGTCCATTTTCCCACTGTTTGCAACAGTCATTAAAGGAAACATCCTGAGCAGGTTGATCACAATGTCAGATGTGCAGATTCTTCCTGTCCTCCAAAATCCCTTCATGCAGTTTTGAGCTTCATCTGCTTTGTCTGCAGCTTTTTACCTGCTGCATTGCTGTGGGTTTGCTGGTCCAAAACTCCCAGGAAAGAGGTGTTAGCACTGAGATGTATTGGGTTCCTGTTCCTCTGTTTTCTGCCATCCATGCAGAGTTCTCTTCAGCATCTGCTGATACTCTGATTAACTTTCCTCAACTCACTTCAAATCTGGTTCTGAAAGAGCTTCTGACTGGATAGGTACAGCATTCCAGTATCTCCCATTCCTGCTGCTTTCTTTATCAAAGTTGGTAATGTCTGCTCTAAAAATAAAAACGTTTGGAAAGTTTTGTTATGGAATATAACACATTATACACTATCTGTTGTGTAAGACTTCCTGACAAAGGAGTTGCTGAAAAAATAAACCCCACAGACCTTACCCCCCCAAACTCACAACCTCCTGAAATCTCCCTCAGAAAAATTCTGTCAATAATTATTTTGTGCTTGTGTTTCTTTAATATGTGCTCAGTCACAGGATTGCTCAGGGACCAGCCCTACTGAGCAGAGTTTGGAACCCCACAGAGCTTTTAGACTGCACATGGGGTGCTGAGCACCTCCTGCTTTTGGTAGTCTCTATTCTGCCAATTTTCTCCCTTTCTTTATTTTTCTCATCTCTTTTACCTTTATGGATTACAAGTTCAGATGCAGTTCTGGTTGTGTTTCAGTGAGAAGGTGCAGCTGGTGCTGCAGAGCTCCCAGGAGGTCCCGGGTGGTGCAGTGAGGGTGTGAGGAGATCCATTGCTCACCACTGCAGAGAATGGGTCTGGAAGAGCAAATGTGCTGCAGAGCATCCCAGGGAGGCTGCAGGGATGCTCCTCAGCCAGGGATGCTCCTCAGCCATTCTCCAGCTGGCTCAGAGTGGCCCAGAGACACTGGGCAGGTTTGTCCCTTTGTTCTGGATCCCCTGGTTAAAGCAGAGCTGCCTTTGCTGCAGGGACTGAGCAGAGCCCCCATTCTGATCTGTTGGCAACCCAAGAAAATTATCTGGGAAACTGCAACAGCTGCCTGAACACTGACAAAAAAAATGATAAATTAAATCAAACGAGGTCCTGTAGGGTTCCACCATGGGTGTTATGGACAAGCAGCCCTGGAAAGCCTGGAATGGCCTTTCCCTGGGCCTGGAGGTGACCATGGAAACACATCCAGGTCACCTGAGATGGGCTGGGGAAAAGTGTGATGGGTTTGTGGCCTTCTGGAGCAATTGTGTGAGAATATTGTGGTTTGTGACCTTCTAGGGCATTGTTTACCTGTTCCCATAACAGGGAACACCTGGGCAATGCTCCAGGGGATTGGGGGACACTCGGGGATGCATCTTTGCTGTTTCTGTGGGGTTCTGTCCTGTCTGTGTGCTGGGATTGAAGGGATTTTCACTGCACAATGAAGGGCTTTGCACTTCTCCATCCTGTGCCAAGTCCATGCCCTTGTGTGAATACTGCAAGGTCCTGATTTTGTTATGGGATAAGAAACTCTTACTGCACCAAAATTTGTTAAATCCATGAATCCATGAGTGAACCCACCATGAATTGTGATGTGAGAGCCACCAGGGCTGCTGCTAACCAGAGACATGGATTTGTGGGAATGGTTTCCGTCTTTCCCTGGCATTTTACAGCTCAGAGGTGCTCTCTGCCTTCCCTCCTGCCAGCTTTTGTTAGCAGACCTGAGCAGTTTCTGTACTGATGTCTCAGTATTGCAGCACCATCCTCATGCGAGCTTTGCTTCTCTCCTCAGGGCTTTGAGTGACAGCTGGAACAACTGAAAACAACATATTTCAAGACCCTTTCACCCTCCTTCAGAGCTATGCTAAAACACTTTGTTATTTATATTTAATCTGCCTTCTTGGGTTTGATTTCATGCAATGGCTTTTTGAAATCCAAAGGGTATGGGATCACACACTTGCATTTGGACAGAAATTGAAAATGTAATAATGCTGTGAACTCCTGGATCTGACTGCTCCTTCCTGGGCAGGGGCTCCTCACCTCCTGAGTGGCTCCAGAGAGCAGCCAGCACGGGCAGAACCTGCATCTGTGAGGCTGCTGCTCAGTTTTAAAACAAAAATTATGTTTAAAAACTGGCACCAGTGATAAGTCCAAACGTACCTTCCTTTCACCATTATGGCCCATCTCACTTTCTGCTGTTTCAACACATTTTCATTGAGTTAATACAATATTGATAACAGAAAAAACACAAAGTTACACAGGTTTTTCTAGCTTGGGATGTGCCTTTTTCTGCTGGATTGCTCCTTTTTGTCTTTTCCCCTATTTGCAGAAAATTGTTTTCCAGTTCCTCAAGTCTGAGGAGCTCATTTCAAACTGTCAAAACAACCCATCTGACTTACAGAGATTAGGGCTCCTCAAGAACAACAAGCAGTTTCCTTGCTATTGAAAGCAGCTTTGAAATGATTTTTTGGGATTAATTCTGTGATTGGTTTGAGTTTGGTTTCTTTGATGTGGGGTTTTTTTTTATGGTTGGTTTGGTTTGGCTTTTTAGTGGATTTTTTAGGGGGAGGAGATTGATTCCATGATTGGTTTGGGTTTGGTATCTTCGGTGTATTTGGGTTTTTTTGTTGGTTTGGTTTCTTTTTTCTGTGTTATTTTGAGTTTTTGTTTGGTTTTGTTTGTTTGTTTTGATTTGCTTTTTTTTTTTAAAAAAGTAGGCTTATTTCTAAGCTTTTTCTTAAGGTGCACTTAGCAGAGACACAGCACACTACCAAATATATAAAATTTGTCAAGAGAACTTTCCAAGAAACTTCTGATACACAAAAAAGAAAAAAAAGCTACTGAAATATTCATCATATGTTACCTGAAATATCTTGTGAATAATGGGCAGATACTGTACCAGCAGGTAATCTTTAAAATAACTTAATCAAGTAGCAACTGGTAACATTGTGTGATGTTGCTTCTGGGAATAGTGGCAGGCAGCAGAAATGTTGATTACTTGGCCCTTTGCCTTTCTGGTGCTGAATTACTGAAATCACAGTGAAACTTTTGCATAAGTGCACATAATTCTCATTTTTATTTTTAGACATTAATATTTTTTGACTGGAGAAAATGCAAGTACAACTTTTCTCCCATTTTCACCGAGGTTTCTGTCTGGTTTGGATCTGTATGGGTCCTCTGTGTAGGAATATTTTGCTAATTTGCAGCAGACTGAAAAAAGTGTGAGTGAAATATCCATGATACATGAATGCACATAGGTAAGATGTTTCTTAAAATTAAAATTTTCTGCTGCAAAAGGCAGCACAAATCTAAGCTGCATCTCAGAATCTTAATAACTGAGATTTTTCTTTTGATCTTGCAAGATTTATCAGAAGTCTTGATTTAGTTGTACTGCTGTTTATTATAGGGAAGATGTTTAAGGATAATAGTCTGTAAAGTTTTAATTTGGTGGTAAAAATAAAATAATGAAATATCTATTTCCTTGGACCCAAGCCTTTGGTTCTGTACTTGAAATGTTAAAGGAGCTGTGAAATCGCTAATTTGCATCCCCAGGAAATGTGGAACACCTGTTTTTTGGCAAAGGTCTTTTCAGTAAAGGAGAAAATAGTTTCACAGGATGTGTGCTCCAGGGCTGATCACAGCCAGGAGGCCTGGGTCAGCTTCAGTTTAAAATGGAGTTAATTCCAGTCTTGAACACTGGATTATGGGGAAGCTTTAAATGCAGATTTCCCTTTCTGAGTGTATTTTTCAAGTTTCAAACTGGGTCTTATTCTGTCCCTCAGTCACGTGGGGACATGAGCTGTGGGTTTCTGAGCCTGTCACACCATAGGTACAAACTGAGATGCAGATCCTCTGAATTGTACCTTTGTGAATACAAAACATTGCCACAAGAATCCTTGGACCTTCTCCCAAAACTTCTCCAAAATACAAATCAGAATAAGAGTATTTTGCTCCTGAATGCTGAGCCCACAAATAGCAGCGAGGAGCCCCATGGGGATGGATGGGGAGCAGGGATCTGGCCTTTGGGGCTGTGGGATGCCCTTTCCTGACTCCTGTGCTCCTGAAGGTGGGTTAAAGAAAGCTCTGCTAGGAAAACAAACCCCTTTGTTCTGCTCTTTTCATAGCACAGCATCTGCTCGAGGCAAGGAACCAGGGAGAGCTGCGTGTCCCAGCCTGGTGTGACCAGGACAGGCCTGGGCTCTGGGGCTCAGGGTTTGTGGCTGGAGCAGCCCTGGGTTCAGGCAGGCAGGAGGGCAGAGCTCCTGTGCAAGTGCTCAGCCCCTCTGCCTTTGGCCACCTTGGCTGGGTGAGTGAGCAGCTGCCTGACAAGCAGAGTGATTCAGCACTGATAATTAACATCCCACTGGGGGTGCCAACAGGGCTCTAACAAAGCAGGGAACACTTTCTGAAACGCTGAGAAAAGGTGGAACTGCCTCCAGCCCCTCCAGTTCCAGCAAAGCAGCAAAGTCTGCCTGTAGAGAAGCTTTGCTGGGGTTGCACATATCCTAAAATAGCCCCTTATTATGCCAATGCCTTCTGTGACACCACTGCTGTACAAACAATACAATTTCTCATCCATACCTGGGGAAATGAGGGTTTTGCTCGTGTTCTACCAACTCTGTGTCCTCCAGAACCTCCCCATCTCACACTGCCATGTACAGGAGGCAAATCCCAGCAGGGAGAGGGGGCAGCCCGGGATCTGGGCTGTGATTTGGAGCTGGGCTCTGTGTGTGTGCAGGCAGCTGCTGTTTATTCCAGTCGTGCAGGCTGCAGTGTTCTCAGTTTGCCTCCCACACCAAGTTGTGCTCCTGTACTCAGCTGAAAGGGCACTTGAAAAGCAGGATGTCACCTCCCTGTGCTCAGCCAATGGAACAAAGAGTCCACATTTCCCAGACCTGCAGCACAGCACCAAATACATTTTAATTTAGGTTAGTAAGTACTGAGGCCAGAAGGATGTGGAAAGTTCATTATCACTTTTTATATGACTTCATCTGTAAGTTATTGCCGTGTTGAGCCTGGCTCACTGTGTGTGACATTTGTACATGAGCTTGCAACTCTACCTGAGGGGAAAAAAGGAAGAAATCATGTCTTGAACTCCTCTGGTCATCTCTCTTGGTGGTTTGCTCCACTGGTTGTTTGCCCTGACTCTTAAAATGTGTGCCTTAATGCAGACTGATTTTTGTATGGATTCAGTGTCCTGTTTGCCTCCTCTCACCTCATTAAAAATCACCTTTTTGTACAGCACTGAATTGCTGGGAAGGAGCCTCTCCCTGCTTTCCTGTGCAGTGCAGCTCTGCAGAGATCTTTGGGAGAGGCCAGGGAAAGCATTGGCATGCCAGTGGGATGCTCTCCTCATCTAATTAGTGTGCCTTGGAGCCCTCCCTCCTGTTTGTCTGTGTTTAATTAGCAGGGCTGCAGCTCGGGGCTGGCAGGGCTCTGAGGGGCATTTCGGGTGGCCCTGAGTTGCTGCTTTAATGGGTTAAATACACCAAAATTGTTGAGGGTAAATGTAAAGCTCTCTTTTTCCAGCACTCAAGTATTGCCCTGCCATAATGGGTCTGTTAATTCTGGAGATACAAAAATGAGCTCTGAGGAGTTTTAAACTTCTCAGATTTTGTAAATCTTAAAAATCTGGGAAGAGTGGGAGAAAGGAATGGAGCAGGGAAGGGGCTGGAGCCCCAGCAGGGGCTGAGGGAGCTGGAAAGGGGCTGAGCCTGGAGCAAAGGAGGCTCAGGGGGGACCTTGTGGCTCTGCACAAGTCCCTGACAGGAGGGGGCTCAGGGGGGATCGGGCTCTGCTGGCAGGGAACAGGGACAGGAGGAGAGGGAACGGCCTCAGGCTGGCCCAGGGGGGTTAGATTGCATTTTAGGAACAATTTCCTCACAGAAAGGGTTCTCCACCCTGGGTTGGCCCAGCTGCCCAGGGTGGTGGTGGAGTCCCCACCCTGAAGGGATGAAAGCCACGTGGATGTGGCTCTTGGGGACATGGGTTAGTGGTGGCCTTGGCAGTGCTGCGTTAATGGCTTAACTTGAATGGTCTTGGTTGGTGTTTTCCAACCTAAATGATTCTATGATTTAAAAGTGGAGTGAGGTTAGCAGGCTCCAGGCTACTCCCCTTGGTGTTCTGTAGCATTATTTCCAGAAAAATGCAGTGTAGCTCCCTCAGTGTAATTGGAGGATTGGATGGGACAGGAGACATTAACACCAAGTAATCTCAATTTACAAGTTTACAACTGAACTGCAATAGTTTGGGCAGTAGATAAATATTGTTAGTATTATATCTTTTCCTGCATGGCACGAGTGAGTTTTCATGTTGGAAATAGTTTAGAAAATAATTTTTTATCAAGCTGAATGCTGACAACTTTGTTGCAGAGACTTCCTTACTTTTTCCCATTTAGATTCTTTGTAAAGTCCCCTTAACGTGTGGTGTTTCCTCAGAGCACAATTCTTATTTTGCAAAGCTTTTATCATCTGAGATGCTTTTCTCTGAGGTCCCTCTGATCTGTCCATCTCCCCAGCCTGCTGCTCCCAAGCACAGGCTGAGATCTGATGGGACTGGGATAATCGTGCTTATTTTACATCCTCAGAGCTGTGACCTAAATAGCAGCACTTTTTATGTGCCAGGCTTTCATTGGTGGCTTGCACTCCGTGCATTATCCAGCCTGACACCAGCTCTGCCTCTGGGATGCTCCTGTGTGGAATCCATTCACAGGGAAAATCCTCCCAGCCTTGCTCAGCTCCAGCTCCTCACATCTCCCAGCAAAGTCAGGGGATCTCCGTGGGAGCTGCCAGATTAAGGCTGAACAAAGACCTCAGGATTTGGTTCCCTTTCGGTGCATTTGTTTGTTCCTTTCATCTGAAACTATCTGTCATTTGTTTCTGTTGAATCATAGGACAAATTGATTGAATTGTTTTGGTCCCTCAGGGTCTTTGACATCTTGCATACTGTTTAGGGGAGGTGTCAAGCCTGGCAGTTTTCTCTCTAGTTTCTTATATTTAATAATAAGCAATAATCAGGTTGCTGTATTTGTATTCTAAATGCATGTTTGGATAGTTTGAAGAGTCTACTTTGCAGCTTCTTCATCATAAAAACTTGCTAAAAACCTGGCTTTTTCAGGGAGGTGGGGAGAAAACCTTCCAAGGAAAACAAAGCAAGTAAAAAAATCCTGTATCACACAGATGTACTTCTGAGGGGAAGAAAAAAATTACCCCAAAGCTCCCATGCCAATCTGTGCCCTCAAAGACTCTTTATGTTTGCATGTTTAGAAATAAAGGTATTAAGAGAAAGAGGAAAGAGTTGGAAAAGAGTTACTCTGTGTTTCATTTTTGGGTATGATGAGACTTAGAATTATGTTATATAGAACCCATTTCCTCTCCATATTTACATGAAACCTGCAAATATTTGAAGTAATTGTATCTCCTGGCATTCATATGTGCATTGGTGAGTCACACTGTGAGCTGATATTTAGATCAGTTGCAGAATACAGGTGTTTTGCAAAATCAATCTCCTAAAGACTGACTTTGTCACTGATTCTTTTTTTCCTGAGGTAAAATCAGCAGCTTTGTCTCTTTCCATGATACAGAATCACAGAATGGTTTGGGTTGGGAGGGGTCTGAAACTCATCTTGTTCCTCCCTTGCCACAGGCAGGGACACCTCCCACCATGCCAGGCTACCCCATTTGATGATTTCTGTGATGAATATCTCACAGCAGTGGGTTTGGGATCCTCAGGCTGTGTTTGCACGCTTGGATGTCCCCCCCTAGGACCTGGTGCAGAGTTTGTGGCTGGAGAAAAGGGGCAGTGACCAAGATGAGTTCGAAAGGGACTGATCCTCAGCTGTTGAGGCCAGGGTGAGCTGTGGAGGGGAATCCTAGAGGTGCATCTTTGAAAAGTGACATTTTTATTTATTCATTGAGCTGTTGGAGGAAGGACTGTGAGGGTCTGGTGCTGTGACTCTTGTGTGAGTATCTCCCATCACAGCCGTTCCTGCAGTGCAATATCAGTACAGAGAAACATCCTGAATTTTATCATCCTTCCTGCTCTGGGTGCACATGAAAGAAAAGTGCTGAAAGTTTGAAGCTTAATCTGCAGTGTTCTTTGTTACTGTCCTGTCCTTTACTGTCCCTTTCTGTCCACTCCTCCAATTCATAATTAAAAGGGAGGAAAAAATAGGAGGAGGAGAAAGAAGGAAAAAAAAAGAAAAGAATGAAATATTTCCAAGACTTTTGCCTCTAATTAGATTTTCATTAAGGTTTTATAAAATCTATTACACAAATCCTCGTAAGAAATGAGAGCACAGTTCATGGAGATGATTAACAAATTGGTTTAATGAACTTATCTTGAACCTCTCAGACCCACTGTGGAGCTGTCGCTCCCCTGAAGAGCTGGAAGGAAGCACATCCAGAGTGTCAGCTCTGAGCAATGTGAGGAGGGAAATGAGATCAGATGGGCCCGGGCGTGTTCCTCTGGTCTGGGACAGCCCATCCCGGAGCCTCACTGAACTGCCACTGATGTGACAGCTGCAGCAGTGACATGCCCCACAAAGCCAGGCTCAGCTGGAGGCAGTTCTACCTTGAACAGCCTCCCTGGGGCTGTGCTGAGGAACGGGAGAGCCTGAGTCCTTATCTCTGATTGCAGGGGAGGGAAGGGACAGCAGCCCCTGGTGCTGTTTGTTTGCACTGCTGGAAATCCCAGCACTGTAATCCTGCAGTGACTGCTCAAGGGCTGCCAGCAGACACCCCAACAAGGCTAGAACTGCCAAAACTCAGGGTACTTCCAAAAAATTGTGTCTGAGAGGGGATTAAGAAGTTGCTTTAACTTCCACATCTCTAGGATGGTCAGCTGACAGTTCCTAAAACTTTATGGTTTATGCAGTGATATATATATATATTTACAGATATATATAATCTCAAAACATTTTACAAAGAAATTACATTTCTTGATGTCAAGCAGGTACAGGTAGGGAAAGTCTCCTGACCAGATTTTGTTTGAGATGATGTGCTTGGTGTCTGATATTCTGGGATATTTAGGGTTGAATATAACCATGGGAGGTCTCAAAGCATGGGTGAAAGCAAACTTTCAATCAGGAATTTGGTCCTGGGTCATCATGAGAAACACTCACTGAAGTTATGTTCTTTAAGGAATATTATTGAAATATAATGGTTCCAGACAGGATTAGCAGATCCACTGGGACAAATAACTCCTGATGGGAGTTCTGGCTCCAGAGCCATGGCCCTGCTCTCTGTTCTTTCTTGTACTGCCACCGCCTTGTGCTCCTGTTGGCAGTGCAATTAATGCTGTTGTACAAATCAGGGGGGTCCCTGACTGGTAACCTTTTACTGTTGGATTGTTTTCTGCTGGCTCATTCCCATCCTGGATCTCTGAGTGTGCTGTTTGCCCCAGCACAGCCCCAGGGAGGGAGATGGGAATGTGTGGCCAAGGAGAGCCCGAGCCCTGGCACTGCCTGGTGGCTCTGCTCTTGAATATTCAACCTCAGCTGTTTCAGCCTGAGAATTAAAGTTCTGCTATTGCCGCTCACTGGGAGGGGGGTAAACACCACAAACCCTCTTCTTGGCTCTGTTTAGCCCCTGAGTCACCTGTGTGGGATGTCCATGGTGCCCCTCTCCCATCCATCTGTGCAGGAGCACCAGCAGCAGCTCCTTTGCCATTCCCAAAGTGCTGCCTGTGGGCAGGAATTCAGCAGGGAAAAGCAGCACAGAATGGGAGTCACAGCTTGTCCTCATCATTGCTGCCTCTTGCCAAAATTAAAACATCTCATTTTCACTCATTGGAGAGGATTTCAAATACTTGGAAGAAGCAGTAGTTCTGGAAACCCAAAGTTTGGAGAGGAGGCAGCAGCTCACTGGGTGTTGTGCCCTTCTAATCACCAGCCCCGGTGAATGAATCAATGTCTGACACTTGTCACCATGATATGTCCCAGCTTCTTCTGGGCATTGTGCTCCAGAGTCCTCGTCCCAAAATTCATCTGGGACTTGGAGCTGTGATCTGCTCACTGTTGCCAACATTTATCTGCAGGACACAGCAGCGTTCAAGTAATGTACAGCACGAGATAAGCTTGGATATAGGTGTTTTGCCAACTCTAAATACATATTAGGAAAAGTCTTTTATCTCTGTAATATCAAGGTTAAAAAACCACTTTGCAGCCTTACAAGTTTTTTGAAAGTTAGGTCTTAAAGGTTAAGAATTAGAAAAATCTTAGCTTGCCCTTGTAACCCTGAGCTGCTGCTTCACGCACACGCACTATTTTACAATTATTTTAATTGCAGAATAGCAATCCTGCCTTCCCATCCTGCAGTTCAGAAAGGTTATGGAATTGCACCTGAGGGCAGCAGCTATGTTACATCCAGACTTTCTTAAATGTGTCTCTGCTGGAAGCAAATATGCCTTGCTGTTCAAAGGAGAATTTGTTATTCAAATAAACTGGGGCTGTCCTGGTGCCCCCCGTGTCTGGTCTCACAGTGACCTTAAACCTATATGAGGAAATGTCCCTGAAGGTAGTGCTCACTTTACTTTTTAATTTCATATTAAAGTTCTCTGTGGTTCATTATTTATTTATTGAAGGGGAGGATGAGGTTTAATTACTGGAAAGGGGAATGATGCAGAGCTGCAGTTGTGGGCTGGTTTTGAGGTTATTTTCTTGCTCAGCACTGTGGGCACACAGAGGGTTGAGCTCACAGCAGGGCCCTGCAGCTCTTTAAATTAAGATGCAAAAGAAACCTTGTCCTTTAAGGAAGTGATCATTTTGGATCAACCCAAAAGTTGGTAAAATATGTGGCACTGTGTTCATTTACCTTGAATGAACTTTCCTGAGCGCTGGAGAAGTTGGAAATTTGGAATACAGGCCAAATCTTGTGTAAAGACTATCAGTAAAACTGGAGTAAAGAAATTATAGCCCCTTGTTTCCACTGCAATCCACCTCCAAATCCTTAATGAATTTAGTAGGACAAGGATCTGGCCAGTGACTCCTCATGTGCAGACAGGACCAGGACTGGACTGATGAATCTCAAATGATTTATTTACTGATGGGATTTTGATAGGAAGACATGAATATCAGCATTTAATATCTGCAGCAGATTTTGACATTCTATACCTTGACACCAAAGACTTTCACTTGTAGATGATAATTCCAAATATCAGGGAGCAGATGTTTCTTGGGAAAAAAAAAAACCCAAAACTGTGACAGCAGATGCAGTCAGGTATGTAAACAAACACAAAATATAGTGCAAGCTTGGTTTCTTTTGGGGGGGTTTCTGCTTTTTTGGTGGGGGAAAGATGACCTTTAAGATGGTGTATATTTGTGTTTTACCTAATAATAATTTTTAATTTTATTGTACATTGTGATCTCTAGTCACCAAATTGTTCTTTAGCAATAAAGAGCTCTTTGAAATGTTCTAAGAGAAAATGCACAGGAAATTCTATTGCCTGTTTGGTGATGTTTACTTGAAAGGACTTACTGATTAAAAGCAGATCAAATTGGGACAACTATTGTATTTATTGACTATTATGATTTTTAAGCTGGGTAGTTGAATGGTCCATCTTAGATCTATTTTCACACAATTCCATCTCATTGTTCTTATACATGACGTTAAATGATTCATGAATTTCCTCCTTTTTTTTTTTTGCATTATTTTTGGGGATGTTTCCAGTTGAATTTATTAAATCCTNACCTCTCCTCCCTTTCCTTTTCCTTCCTTTTCCTTTCTCCTTTTCCTTTCCTTTCTCCTTTCCTTTCTTCTTTTCTTTTCTTTTTTCTTCTTCCAAGGTAGTAAAATCCAAGTCACTGAGTACTGCTAGATGGAGTAAGGCACTGCAATCCAAGGAAGTTTTGCTGGATGTCAGTTTAACCTGGTTTACTGCACAGGGTACACAGGAAACACTTTGAATTTCATTCTCCTCCTGCTTTGGCTTTCCCCCAGCAGCAGCTGGGGATGCACTGGCACTGGGAGGCCCTGGAAACCATTGCACTGCCCCATGCAGCCCTGGCTCTGGGCAGCAGTGGATGGCACAGAGCTGAGAATCACCCTGAGCCTCCCTGTGCCTGCTGCTGCCCCGAGCCACAGGGACATTCCAGTCGTGTTTATTTGATGGTTTAAATCTGTTGTATTTGATTTTTCAACCCAATGGCATAAGCTCTTAATATCTGTTCAGTTTTATAAAGATAGCAAAAGACTGTCTTTTTTTTTTTTTTTAATAAAGATTGATTCATCTCTGGCTTTTTGGCTGTGGTGGCATGAGATTCTTAACTTGTCAAGCAGTGAGCAAAGACATTCATTTTTCTGTTCTCCCCTCCCTCAGTTATATATTCTCAGCTTATAACCCCCATTTTGATTAATATATCTACACTTTCCAGGGCTCTCTGTAGAGCCAGTACTGGTTCAGCACACTTTTTTGGCACTTCTTGTTGGCACAACTTCTGTGACTTGCATGCTAAAAAAGAGAAAAAAATACAAAAAAGGGAGAGAAAAAGAAGAATCATCTGGCTTTGGGTTTGTAAATGAAGATGTCAAAATCTCAGCTTCACTGTTGCAACTTCAGTCTTCAGCGGTTTTTATCCAAGAAGTTTCTTCTGTTTAGATCCTTCCAACAGAGAATTGTCATCCGTGTATTTTATGTGCAATTCCAATCTGGACTGTCCCATCCTCAGCAGCAGAACCAAAAGCAGGATTGCTCCTGCTCCCCTGGGGAATTAACAACCTCAGTGCTCCTGACAAGCACAGATCCCAACCAGGGCTGGGGAGTTTCACATAAAAATTTTAAAATGGCCTTTTCTTTGGGGCCCTACTAACAGAAACTGGAATATCTTTCTAAAAGCAACTCAGATTACTGAATTTCCACCTCACAGAGTAAGAGCATATTTCTTGGTGATTTATGTACTGCACCCTCACTGTGAATGTACAGTTTTGAAGGTAAAATGAATAATTTGTAGCTCTAAATAGAGACAACATTTAGTGTTTAAAGCTTCTTCATGATTTTTTAAACCCTTTTCTTCAGAGAAGTTTTTTTAAAACATGAGGGAAGGTTGAGAGGAGCACTTTAAACAACTTTTCTAATCATGTGTCTGACTTTTGAGCCTTACTTCAACAGGACTATATCAGACAATGACCAGGAGTGGACTGAGAGATGCAAGGGTCTGAAGTTGTTCTGTATTCTGTTGCTTACCCCAGGGATTTCCCCTTGCCTGATTCTGGCATTCCCCGCACTCTGATGATTTTTTTCAGCCTTTTTGAAAGTTTCAAATTAATTTTCATCAAAAAACGGCATCTGAGCAGCTCGTGTGCTTCAGGTGGTGGTGAAATGACATCCTGTGTCAGAAGGATCTGGCTGTCTTGCAGTCCAATGGAATCAGTACCCATGAGATTCTGGTTTCAAATCAAAAATCAAAAATCAAGAATCAAATTGCTCAAGGCTCCTGGAGTTGCAGGACCTGGTGTCCTCTGTTCTCTTTCATTTTATTTTTCCAGGTGGTCTTTGGGGTGAGGGAGGATACTGTCATGAAGGTGGATTTTTTTTCATTATTGTTTTTTCTTCCTTCTTCTTATATATTTTTTTAAAGGTAACTGCCTAGGTTTTGTTCAGAAATTCTGTGTGGCAGTTGTATTTCAATGGCAGAAATGTTTGTTCAAGGGATCCAAAAAACTCCTGAGTTAGCTTTGCCAGTGAAATGCTGTTCTTGTGGGGGATCATGCTCTTCATTAAACTTCAGTACTCTCTTTTTGGGGAATTGAAAATAAATATTAGTTGTTGTGTTTAAAAATATAGAAAGTACTGTATCAGGAGTTTTTGATATCCAGTTTCTAGTTCCATTAATCTCAAAACCACACCCTCCCCAGTTTTGGTCCCGACTGTCTCTTTGCTGAAGCAATTTTAGAGTAAGATATTTCTGAGGAAAACAGGTTTGGCCCCATAGATAAACATCTATATTTTTATGCATGCATTTATTGTGGTGGTGGTGGTGGTGATTTTTGTTGTCCTGTGTCTGTTTAGTTCTATTTTGTTGTAAGGATTTCGTTCTCTGGAAGACTGGGGGGGAATGCTAAAAACCCAAGATATTGCCTTGCCATATCCCTTGGCTGTGGAATAGCTGCTGCTGTTCTCTCTGTCTCTCCTTACCTGTTTCATGTCAGCTGGGTTTGACTCCCAGCAAGGCTGGAGCAGCAGCTTTAGTTCTAACAGATCTTTTTTTTTTCCCCTTAAATTGCTTGTTTGTATTTGGGAAGCTTCTGAGATAGAGATGATGTTATGTGTTCATGCTTGGTTAAAAAAAAAAATAACCAAAACCCAACAAAACAAAGCAGCTTTTAAAATCAAGCTAATTCTTTTTGTAAGAAACCCAGGGAATTCAGTGGGGCTGTTTCCATGGGATTTGCTCACGATGCAGGCCTCAAAGGGCATTTGGGCAGTTGCTACATCTGATTTCAAACCTCTGCTGTGCAGATTTTCCCCCCTCAGTCAGGGGGGATGAAGGTTCCTCCTCTCCAGTCCTACTTGGTCTTTATTTCCATGATAACAGGGGTAGTGGTTGCCTGCTAATTGCAAATGTTAGACATTTCCCCCCAAGAAATCTCAGTGTGTTTAATCTGATAAATAACTAGATGTTGCTCACGATATTTCAAAAACTAAGAGAGAACAAATTGGAATTTGTGGACTTGCATTTGCCACCCCCTCGAGTTTTCTAAAGGTGAATCAAGGCTCAGAGATTTAATTCCCATCAGCCAGCTGCCCATGGAGCTGATTCCTAAAAGGGTGCTAATGATTGTATCAACTTAGCAACAAAAAGAAAAGTCAACCAAGTTTTAACACTTCCTTCAGTTGTCTCTTGCTCTAAAGCAGCAAACTAATTATAACAATATTCCCCTGCTTTAATTGTGGCTGTGGATGACTGATGGCAAACATGTAATTAACTGATGCAGGAGTTGACATAAGACAGTTGACACCAATTTTTTATACATTATTATATGAAGCCATGTTGTGAAGCAATTAGTCCTTCATTAGTTCGGAGTTATTTCAAAAGCTTTGAAATACTTTTGTGGTTAATTTTTAATCATCAAGGAAATGTATCTTCTAATGGTGTTAACTTCAGGGACTGGAATTACCCGTGCTCCCACGAGGCTCATTGCAGTGAGATAAACGTCCTGCACAGCTGCTGGGCCACGGAAGCTTTGGGAGGTTTTGAGGGCTCAGCAGGGATGAGGCTCTGAAGATTTTCCTTGTTTTTCCCAGTTTTTGATGCCTGCAGAGTGCCAGGGATGCTGTGCTCCTGCTCACAGGGGAGCAGCTGCTGCCTGCACCCACCCTGATCTTGGCTGGTGCTTTTGGCTCTTTAGTCGATGGAGCAAAAGCTGCAGGCCAGGCTTAGTGTTACTGTTCATTTAATGTGTGTTTCACTCGTCCTGTGCCCCTCACAGTTTAAACAGAGCTGAGATGTCACCTGGAGAGGACAGGCAGCTGCTTAGCCGGGGCATTTCATTCAGGTTTCCTTTGAGATTCCTTTTGTCTCCAGTTTGTTTCCCTGTTCTCAGCTGGGTTTGTGATAAATCTTTTATGAACTTTGATGCCTTTCCATCTACTTGAAAACTTTTTCTTATTGTTTTTTTAAGGAATTCCTGAAAGGATTATCTTGGGCTTTCACTGGCAGTTTGTCACCTTCTTTCCTCTTATAAAATCTCCCCTTGGGTAGACTGGAAGCAATAAACAGAATAAATGTGCATTGCAGTGTGTCATTTAGAGGATCCTTGTGTAAAATCTTTATAAAAAACCCTTTATAACTTATGTGTATGCTGTGAAATTATGGATAGACATGGAAAATATATAATTATTATTATAT
>VZTZ01042040.1:0-13748 GCA_013400955.1 Drymodes brunneopygia | reverse complement strand
AGTCTTGCAAATTTTTCTCTCTCACACTTGCAGTAAGGATGCTTCCACAAAACCCTCCCTCAAAATAATGCAAAATGATCTGATTTTTTCTTAATTTCTTTTGATTTNAATGATCTGATTTTTTCTTAATTTCTTTTGATTTCAGTAATGGCAGGGCCAAAATTAGAAAGAAAAATTCACAGCACTAGACATATATAAAACCAATTTTAAAGAAATTTACCAATCAAATATAAAGTCTTAATTTAAATGCAGCCTTCAATGTTTGGGAGAATGTGCAACTGTCCCAACTGCAGAACAGAAACTGCTGTTTCTGATGAGCTTGGCCTTGGTCAGTGGTGAGTCTGTCATGCAGCTGGTTGGCACTGGCTCTGTTGGACGTGGGGGAAGCTTCTGGCAGCTTCTCACAGAAGCCACCCCTGTAGCCTCCCTGTATCAAAACCTGTCCATGCAAACTCGGCACAGAAGGCTGGGCTTCTGGTAAAACTTTCTGACTTTTTTTTTTGTTTTAATCTTTTGTATAACTGAAGTATACTGTGTTACAGACTTAGAAATTTATTTTTACTTTTAGGTTCCTTCAGAAACTTATTTCAAAATTGTTTTCTAAACTCTTATGATACTTATTTTTTTCTCAATACATTTCCTACTCAGTGTACTAGGTTTATTCTGATTCCATGCATCTCCCTGACCTATTTCAATTTCCTCTTCCATCTGAGAGGTCTTTACGCCTTTCAAGGGTGTAATCATGTCCAAGGAAGACATAAGACCTTTCCATTGCTTTTACAGCCTAAGGAGTCAGCTTGAATTTGCTTTTGGCCATAGCATACAAAATAAGCCTAGGCATCTCTCTACCTGCTATGTAAATATGTCCCTAGGACAAAAATTGGCAGCCATCAGCATGATATTTAAGAGCCTTAGGACCAGTAATGGGTTTACTATTAAATCCAAGTAGAAACAAAACTAAATGTGAGTTTTATAGGGAACTGCATTTCTTACTCAGGGACTGTGGCCAAATTTGTATGAAGGTTCTAAAAATTGGAATATATGAGAAAATTATTTTATAACATCCTCAAATCAAAATTGATATAATCAAAATATTACTAATTGAACTGAATACCATAATATATCCACCTAAGACATCCCAGCTCAAAAAAAATGGAACTTTGATCTTTACAACAACCTCACAAAGCTTTAGAAGCATCTGTAGCCTCATAATCCCTAATGCAAGTAAGAGAACATAGTCTTTGCAAGAACAGCAAAAGTCTCAGGATCTATCAGGCTTTCTCTGAACTTCCTTAGTCCACTTGGAGAATGGACAGATGGCTATTAGATATTTAGTTTAGTTGTAAATCATCTTTGTCCAGGGGTGTGAGGTGATGCCTTCTGTTACCATAGTGTTGATACATTTATGTAAGTAATGGATTGTTGCAGTCTAACCCCAGCCAGTAGTTCAGCTCCATGGAGCAACTCTGTCCTCTGGGGGACAGGAAAGAGAATTAAAAGGGTAAAAGTATAAAAAAATATTCAGCTTACAATAAATAATGATTGCATAATATAATTGAGGACATATGAAGAACAAGCAAGTAATCCGATGGTTTAGGCAAGCATATAAAAATAGTCTCACATAGATACAAAAGTAAGTGGGCATCCAAAGTTACCAGTACCATCATACTCCTTTTGGATTTGTGATACTGACATCTGGTTTTATCAACACACAGGAGGAGTGAGAATAAAATAAACTAGGATGATTAACTGTATTATTAATGTGAATTAGCTGTAATGAATGTATAATTTGGCCTATTGGTATTAGCATTAGTGTAACTGGACTAATAATAAATTTGATTAGATTATCAATAATTTCTTCACTCTTCCTTGCAGAGTCTGTCAACTGCAAGTGGTGTAGTGCAACACACCAAAGAAGTATCTTTTAGAAAAAAAAAAACCCCAACCCTGTGGAAAAAGAAGGGAACAGAAATTAAATACTATACAAAATGACTAAAAAGAAAACACTGGGGTATAGGAATAAATCTGCTTCCAAATTTATAAAGTCCTGAGCAGGACTTTATATAGTCCTTCTCAGGACTATAGGAGGTGGGTAAACTGGAGTTAATAGAATTTAATAAATGTAGCTGCCATCAAAAGAGATAAAAACTACTACATATATAGATGCACATATGTGAAAGTTTCAGGTGAGAGAAAATCTCAACTACTAAGTAACATAAAAATAATAAGGGAAACCAAATTACAGGTTTGACTGAATATTGAATTAGAATTCTAGTATGGTGATCCTTTATGTTTTTCAAATAATAAATATGAGAATGTGAACTTTAAAGAAAAAACATTAGAGAAGTCATATTTTGGCACAGAACTTAAATATAGAGATAATACTATGTTTATTAACATTTACTTAACTCCCCTAGATCTCAATGATAGTGTTTGTGCTTAAAATTTGGCTGAATGAATTGGCATTGTCTGATTATACATGGTTTCATCAGAAAAATTCTGAGCATATATATAAATAGAATAAGTGCTCAAATAACTACATTGTAACCTTTGAGGAGAAAGAAGCAAGTGCCATAATTATATCTAGTCAACTATATTGACTAGATATAATTGTCTATTGCTACTTGAGAATTTTCAGAGGATCATATCTGGCCGCATATCACCCTCTCTAGAAGAGTACAGACCTTTTATAGGTCTTTTGTCCTATCTGAAAGACAAAAATTATATTACATCAGATGATATATTAGATTATGTAAATTACCTATATTTAGACAACTTAACTGTGTTGTAGGTGTCAACATCTGAGTTAATGTCTAAATTTCCATGGTTATGAGTGTTTTTGTGAATATAGACCTCCAGACATACCTGCATGAAATTAGCAGATAGGAAACAGGACTAAAAGGAATCTTGTGGTTTTCTGATGTAGTAGCTGAAGACCAGGAGGAATATATCCTGTCATCTTAAATGTCTGTCTTAGGCAACCAAACTTCTTCCTTAGTCTATTCAATCAATTCAGCTAAGAAGATTTGCCTCATCCTAAAGAAAACATCTGGTGATCAATCAGCTCAGTATTTCTCTATGGTTCCCTGACAGAACAGTGTGTCTCCTCACTGACTGTTATGTGAGCCCTTAGATTGTGATGTCATCTACCTTACCCCTAACTTACCCCTACATAATAGAAAGGAGATGAGAGTTTACGTGTCACAATCTTAAACAGAATCATTACACACGCATTACTGTCTAGGTACCGGAAACCAGGTTTTAAAATTGTATGTGCAATATTTTTATATTTGAGAATCTGTTGTTGATTTGAACACCTGTGAGTTTAATGCTGTGACAGGAAATGCACTTTATCTGTTCCAAGACAGAATTAATATTGAGTTAGGAATGAATGGCCTCTATAGGGACAGATGCAAAAAGGTACTGAACCTTTTGTCATAACAGTATCTAACTTGTATTCCTTGTGATACAGTGCATAAAACCAGAACAAAACAAAGCACCTAGCACATCTTCTGCTTTCTGTGACTAGAAGTTTCACTAGGAACAAAGTTAACACTGTTTATCCTGATACAAAGTTAACATTTTCCTGCTGTATGAGTCTTATGCTACATTGTGCACTACAAGGCTACTAACTGCTTCAACATCCCCTAAATTTATGCACATGAGTGATTTTAGTCTAGCTCCAACTGACTGCATTTATATGCAAAATCAAGCATGTCGATTTTAGGTACATTTCACCTAATTTCCCCATGCCAATATCTGTAGCAGCTCCAGAAGGGCCCCAAATCAGTAAACCAGCATGACCACGATTCCTCTCACCAGCTGGTGACCTGCACTAGTTGTCTACATTTGATCTACTCATGCTAATGAATGAAGAATATCTAATAAGTATAAAGCAGCAACTTCACTTCCTGTATTGAATAATTACATGCTCAACAATGCAACAATACCATTGCTGTCTGATAATATTCTAAAATAAAAGTCAACATTTCTACGATAGCTAAAATATGTCATATCTCTGTGATAACTAAAACATTTCATGCCAGTATCTATACAACTAAGTGTTGGTTTCACATAAATTCACTTTAAACTCTTTTAATGTAATTCACCTTGACATACTTTCATAGGAGTGTTTGAATATACAAACTTGCATTCAAGGAAAGAAAATGAATACCTGAGTGATTTATTTCAGTGGAATGAAAACTGACTTTACTGATCACAGTATTTGACTGGGAGAGTCACACACAGAAAGCTTGCATATGGGGAAGGACCCAGAATACAAATGTCACTATGGATTGTAAACTCCAAAAGAGTAAATCAGAACTAAAATAGAAGTAGCTGATTTTATCAAGCTCTCAATATAAAAATAAGATGCCGTGCAACTAAAATTTATTATTTCATGCTTCATGTTACAATTAAGACATACTTTGAAAGCAAAGGTTTGCTGATTTATTATGCTACAATACAGTAAAGGGTATTCTTATGGAGGAACCCGAAGTGGTTTCTTATGAATGCAGTTACCGTTCATGGAATGGTATAGAATGAAAAAGAAGGAGACTTGAGAATCACAGAAAATACACTGTCAATAAATATGAATATCTTAGTCCATTTCCACTGCTCATAGAATGTATTTATGTGAAGAAACTAATAAAAAATACATGTCACTCCCCTCACAGACATTCTAATTATCTACAGGGCATTGTAGTAGAACATACAGAGATGACATATTGCTAATCAAATTATTTCTGTAAATGAAAACAGCCAGTCAGTTGGTACCTGAGACCCTGCCTCTTGGAAAATAAAGCATATAGCATGACAGAAAAATGATTGAAAGAGCCCTGTGGGGCATAAATCTACTCAAAGTCCAGTGGGATTATCACTTCCTAGGTTGTTGGTGGAAGTAAGGGTACAGAATATCTCAAGGTATCTCATGATTTAGTTTTGGAGACACCAATTTATCCATATTGCAGGGCAATGAACCGGAAAATATCTTAGAGCATCATTCTGATTCAAATTCCAGGGTATTTTGTGGTTGAAATTGACAACATTGCAACATAAAGGGCATTCTTAGAACAACATAATATGGCATTTTAAGCCAATTGATTATATTCTCTATCCTCCTCTGCATTTCTCCAACAGACATAAAAAAGTTTATGCTGGTACATTATTTCAAAGTGTGTGGCCAATTTTAACAGAAGAAGAAGAAACAAAAAAGAATATTTTTCTCACACCTTTCTATATATCTTCTTGTTCCCATTGTATTAAATATTGTTTTAGTTACAGACACCCATGAGAGACTTTGCAGAGATTTTGCTGCGTTCAGAGAAGATTGGACATAATTAATGTCACTCTTCAGCTGGATACCCAGCGTGGGAGTATACTGTCTGTATCAGGTTCCAAGCCCACATGAAGAATTTTCCTCCAGTCTTCTCTGCTGTCATCCAGGAAGATAAAGAACTACTTCTGTTAACTCCCTCCCTGATAGCAAATAAGATCTTTTGCTTGCCTAAGGAATTAGAAAATGCATCTCAAGGAGTGAAAACAGAAAACTAGACCTGAATATCTAAGTGTTTGCACTGGATCTGATCTGGGCTCCACCTAACTGTGTTCTGACAAATGAGCAGACAAGCACTGAACACCTCAAGGGAAAGTATAAAATAAGAAGCCCTTTTACAGGTAAAAATTGACTAAAATGATAAGTGATATCCTTGTATACAAAATAGCACTGAATACTAAGGAAGCTCTGTTGGCTTTCTTGCATTATTTTAAGTTCTTTATTTTTTAGACTTTATCTTGGTTACCACCTTCTTTGACCTCTGGCACAGGGATCTCAGGTATTTAGTGCCATTTCTAATACCCTGGTATGCTGGAGACAAACATCTGTGAACAGGAATCCACAAAAGGGGTGACTCTTCCCTTTTTTTAAAAATTCAGTTGATCTCCTGAGAAGTTTCTCCATAATTCATGGAAAATTTCATGTTATATATATGTCATATAATATTTTTACATATTTCATACATATAAAAGTGCCATGATTCACGTTAAAATATAGCCTCTATCTTTTTGTATCCTATTTCTTGCTCACTCTACTTCACCTTCTGGCCACAGCTGTGTGGAGGATGTTTACACTGTGCCTAAGGATACCTACATAAATGTTTCAATGAATGTATTGTTGTTGTTGATCCAAGCAGTAATGGTAAATGTTAAGACCACTACTTAAGACTAGCCCAGGTATCTGTTTCACATATTTCCCAAGAATTCAAGAGATTGTGTTAATGAATAGAAAAATATTTTCTAAGGTTATTACTTGATATCTTTAAACTGTAAGATTCAAAATGGTTTGTTTAATAATCTTGCTGATGTTTTCAAATGTTACACAAAGCCCAGGAGAATAAGTAAGCATGCATAATCCTAAGAAAAATAAGTACATAATTCATTTAGTATGAGGTAAAACTATCACAGTTCAATGTGACATTCTTTCCATGAAAATTGGTCACACAAATTGGTCAATACATTAATAGATTATTCAGTATATTTTTCAAATGTAATCTGTTAGATCAAAACAAGTAGTAGATACACAATGCAATCTTTCCCGATTTTCCAGCAACTTTTCCAGCATAAAGCAGAACCCAATGATACACATGATTCCAAAGTAAGTTGCACAGCCCAGAAAACAAACATAATTAGAGGATCCAGTGAAATTTTGCAGTGATTCATGGCAATGAAAATATTCAATATACATGAACTTTTACTTCTGTTGAATACAATTACAGAAGGTGGAGATTTTGGCAAAATGGACTTAGAAAACAAAGTCAAGAAAATAAATAATACAGCTGTATGGTCTTGTATCACATTTGTGAGAAGGAGTTGTAAGGGGCACAGGCTCCCTACCTCTGCTCAGGAGCTGCCTTGAATCCCAGACCTATAAGTTATGAAATAGCCATATGTATGCCCAGACCTGTATATTTGGATCTGTGGATTTGACTTCCCAACATAACCCTAAACCTGCCAGGAAATCCCTGGGCTAGCTGTGCTCTGCTGCTCTGTGTGCTGTGTGACTACACCTGGCCATGTGGGCATTGCCTCTGCCACTCTTGCTCTCACAGGAGGGCTCTAAGCAACAGCTTTCCCTTGCTGCTCCCTGACACAATATCAATGAAATAGGATTTTTTAGTTATGATTACTGTTATTTGGGAGGTGAAAAAAATTAAATTTTGAGGACACACTGACTTTTTCAAGGTGAAACAAACCACCACAGCTAAAATAAGCCTTTAAAGCTTGCGACTTTTAAAAGATTNGGAAAAGGGCAGCCAGCCTTTGGGAGACCCAACCCCCTTCTGGGGCATACCACTACAAACTCCACCCCAGGGGTAGTCTCCCAATGCTTCAGGGGGTTAGGGGGGGGAACAAGGGCTTTTAGGGGCTAAAACCACCGCAACAGTTCAGGATTTCAATTATGAGTTATTTGATTCCTCTTAAGGTTTGGGCTTATTCATTTTCTTATTTATATTTATCTCACTNTCTTATTAATTTTCTTATTTATACTTATCTCACCATTCACTGAGGAATACAGTGTGAAAACTGTGCAATAATTCTGATCTTCACCAATTTAAAACACAAGATTTTGTGGTGGATCCAAAGAGCTCTTTTTGGGATGTAATGAGGTGAACAGAGAAAACAACCATTTGGTGTGCAGCGGTAGTCTAGCCTTTGTCGACTTTTCATTTGTTTGCCTCTTACCAAGGTTATGGCGAGGGATGTAGAGAGAATAAACTTACAAGCTGCAAAAATTATGTTAATATTCAAGAGGGAAACCCTTTTGTCACTACACCCACGCTAATCAATTGTGAGGTGAAGTACTGAAAGTACTAGTTGTGATCCTTTTAAAATGTTTTTTTCTTTACCTGTAAATTAGACTCAAGACTGGAAGAAAGAAGCATTTTTTTGCCTACCAATCTCACTTCCCTAATGGGCAAATTTCTGAATACACTGGATGCAGAAGTTAAACTTCATGTACATATATATTAATTTCAAATCTCACAATAATCCTGATGTATATTTCTTCCTCATTATTCCTGATGCATGCTCCTAAAAAAACCTTTGTGACAAAAAGAGATTAAGAGAAAGAATATAAACAAATTCTAANACTTGGTGCAAGACTAAATGAGGATGACAAGTGTCTTCATCCTATGCTTGTTTTCCTTTATTTAATTTGATAGAACAGTACCTGCAGCACCCTGCTACACCTTAGACAGCCTCAGAGCAAATAGAAAATAGTCTGAATCTACTAAGCATCATATAGAAGTCTCCTGGCTAGTCCACTTGCCATGAGGAACACATTACCTGTTTTACCACAGAATGTCATGTATATGGTCCCCAGGACTCAGTCATTGGGGCCAGTTCTGTTTAGCATCTTTAACAAGGATCTGCACAAGGTTATCAAGTGCACCAAAACACCAGGTTGGGTAGGAGTGTTGACTGCTGGATGATAGGAAGGCTCTGCAGAGGAAATTGGACAGACCAATTGCATGAGATTCAACAAGAAGTGCTGAGTATTGGTCTTTGGTCACAACCACATGCAGCATTACAGACTGGGGAAAAAGTGGCTGGAAAGCTGTGTGACAGAAAAGGATCTGTTTGGCAGGCAGCTGAACATGAGCCAGCTGTGCCCAGGGGTCCAAGAAGACCAATGACATCATGGTCTGTATCAGCAACAGTGTGGCCAGNATCAGCAATAGTGTGGTCAGCAGGACCAGGGCAGGGATTGTCCCTCTGTACTCAAGGATGTACCTTGGCTCCTGTGTTTAGTTCTGGGCCCCCCACTACAAGCAAGACACTGAGGTGCTGGAGTGTGTCCAGAGAAGGGTAACACAGCTGGGGAGAGGTCTGGAGCAGAAGTGGAGGAGTGGCCAAGGGAGCTGGGGTTGCTAAGCCTGGAGAAAAGCAGGCTGAGGGGAAATCTTATTGCACTCTATAGCTACTTGAAAGGAGGTTGTGAAGTGGTGGAGGTTGGTCTCCTCCCTGACATAGTTAAGACAAGAGAAAGCCTCCAGATTTACCAGTGGAGGTCTAGATTGGATATTAGGAAAAATTTCTTCACTGAGAGGGTTGTCAAATATTGGCACAGGCTGCACAGGGAAGTGAATGAGACACCATCCCTGGAGGCATTTAAAAGACGTAGATGTGGCACTTGGGGACATAGTTTAGTGGTGGACTTGGCAGTGCTGGGTTAATGGCTGGACTCAATGATCTTCAGGGTCTTTTCCAACCTATTCTATGATTCTACATTTGGGAATTTTATCCTGGAAATCTTCCAATATCTTCTTGCCTAGGCAGCTTTGGCACTGCTAAAACTAGCCCTTATGATAGAATAGTTGCACTATCAAGAGGTCAAATTTTTTAAAAAGAGGCCTCCACAGTCTGATTTTATCTCATTACTAACTCATAACTCCTACAACTGTGCTTCTTTCAGAAGTCCCGATTTTGATTGTATTTGGTATATCAACCAGAAATACACATGCTAACTGCATCTGGTATGTGCAAGTTAAATGTTAATGAGATTTAAATGCCCCCAGTCTTTAAGGATAATTCAGGAATAATCAGTGAATTCTTGAGGCAGGACCTACCTGTGGGGTAGGCAAGGAAGGTCCTCCTTGGCCAAGCCTGGCAGGTGGTAGAAAAGAGAGGATCTGCCCTGTCCACCCCCAGCCTGGGACTGAAGGCCCCAGGCTGGGCTGAAATAGGGTTCTGGGCCATGGACAAAGTGTGGAAGGAGGCTCCAGCAGAGCCAAGAAACAAATCTTTCAAAAATGCTGTAAATTCGAAAATAACATTAGATTTACTCCTACTCATGACTTGTTTGTTCAGCGTTCCAGATCCTGTTGAAGAAGTCTGTTCAAGTTTTTTTAACTTCTGTATGTAATTGAATTAAGGCAATAAACGCTTTGTTCCTTTATCTTAATGGGTGATTTCTTTGTTTGGTTTGATTTTTTTCTTTTTTTTTAACATGAGATGCACTGCAGTGAGATGAAAACTAGCATCATAAATGTCACCATAGAAATGAAATATGGATTACAATTCTAGGATATATTAGAAAATTTGATTATCCAGATTCTTTCTTGTAAGAGACAGACAATATTTATATTTTCAGACTTAACATCAGAAAAAAAAAGAAATTATGCTGTAGCTTAAATGAGCGTTGGAATTGGGCCTGTTAAAAATTTTGGGGAGAATATTAAAACTAAAGGATTTCTTTTTGTTTCTAGCTAAATTGTTATTAGAAAGCCAAAACCACCAGATTTAAGATTTTATAATTTTATTTTATGTAGAGAAAGAGACATGGGCAGAATAATTTATCAAGCTAAGGTTCAGATGGCTGTATAAAGTTGAAACCATAAATATATTTTGCTGACAAAAAGCAACCTTATTTTTCTTTCCTCACTTTGTTTCTAAAAAAAGTAAAAATATGAAGCTTCACACTGCACTCTAGAGTGATGCTTGTCATTGCACAACAGTCTGTGATAAAAAAGAATTGCAATAATAAATCATGAAATCTATCAACCCTTGGTAGAGAAAAAAGCTAATGAATGCTGGACTGTTTTAGGAAATCTAAAAGAATATTGAATGAAACTTAGAAAGAAAACTTCTAAGAAAAGTAAGCTGCCACATTTTGTTCAATTTATTAAGACATTGTTTGACCTCAGAAGTACTCATTTTTTTAAAAAATATTTGCTTATGTCCAGTAAATTGATAAAAACATATTATCTATCATTTATTATCTGTGCTGGTTCTAATTTTCCTCTGATCTTAGTTCAAGGTCACATTAAGATAGAAACCTTTCCTAAAGTATTGTTTCCATGGTATAGAGCAGCATAAGATGAGTATTAGAATACATGCCAGACAATGTATAGTAAAATATCATGAGACTTTACTTCCAAGAGGACATACAGTTCACATATACAATTTAACAATATATACATATACAATTTACAAAATTTTGCAGTTGCGTAGGAGCTGTGAAGGATGGTTTCTATACATGTTTACTGCTGTGTGCAAAAGTTAATTCACAGTATGTTCCAATGAAAACATATGGACCAAGGTTTCTTCTGGATAACATTCGAACAAAGTCTTTTATTCCATTTGACATGCAGCATAGCTCATTCCTGTTGTTCAAGGACAGTTCTGAGGAAGTTGTTACACTTTAGAATAGAAAATGTTTGAAAGACTTTGCAGGGTACTTAATTTATCTTACTTCACTTTATATTGAAACTTCACTTTATATTAAAATTGCTGAAAAAATGAGATATCCATAACTGAAAATCAAATTCCTGCATTAAGAAGAGATGTTTTTTCTTCATGACAATTTGGATTTTTCTTGGAAATATAAACTGCTGCTTTGAATCTTCAGCCAGATGACCCATTAATTCAATAAAATTTAATACTATTTTATTTTATATCTGGTATCCTATTTATTGGCAGATTGAAAATTCAGATTGGAGGAGTTTGGAAGTCTAAATGTGTGATAAAACTTAAGAGAAAGGAGACCACATTTTTCCTCTTATAGTTAAAGAAATAGTTTCACATCAGACACTTTTGAAATAAAATTGAAAGACTAAGATTTCTCAGATCTAATTAGTAAAACAAATTGAAATAGCCCACCAGTCATGATGCACTTGCCATCAGATTAGAGGGTTCCCAACAGTCTCACAAACTGTAGGATTCTGCCTGTGTATGTCGGCTACTACTGCCTTGCACACAACCATTGCCACAGGTGGTAAGGGTAGAGATGATGGAGCACAGAGATGTGCATGAGAAGTGCAGGTTACAGAATAAACATCTTGATGATCCTTTAGGAAGCATTAACATATAGAGGAGAGCATTTAGATCACAGTAAACTGGATTGGAGACAGACTGCCAGAAACCTCACTCTGTAACACAACTAGAGAAAATATGCTTTGGAAAAAGAGGACTTTTTAAATTACTGAAAGATGTTGTATTATTATTTAAAATCAAGTATTATTGCTTCATTGTCATTTATTATATTAGTAGTAATCTTCCTCAATTTTCCTGAAGGAGGAATTAAAGCCAGAAAAGATGAAGAATTAATTCCTCATCTAGAGGAACTGAAAGGTATTGGAGAAGCAAAAATGGTTCTGAAAGAAAAAAGAACAGTTCAAAAAATTCACAAGGTCATTACTAAAAAGGAGTGCTCTAACAATATAGCTAAAGAGATCAAGGACAAAAAGGTGTTCCAGTTGCCAGATGTTCAGCAGTAAGGCTGGCTGGATCTAGCAGAATGAAAGAGCTGAACCATTCCACTGTCTGACAGAGCTACAAATAGGATGAAATGTGTACAGTACCATGTCTTTTCCTTTACTCTGGAAATGTCAGAACTGAGAAGGTGTTGGCTAACAAAAGCACACAATATGGAGAGCATGGGAGCTCACAGTGTTGCAGTGGGGAAGCAGAAAGTAGAAGTACATGGGGAAGGGCAAAGCCCTTTTAGACCTTTCCTCAACCACCAGATCCAGATCCACTTCAGGGAAAGTACTTGTGGGTCTTTTCAGTTACTTAGGAGATTCATATTTGATAAACATGCCTGCTGTGATAAATGTTTGTAGAGTTGGAAATTGGATTTAGCCTTATTAGCCCAAAAATGAACATACTGTGTGTTGAATTTGTATGATCAGGTTTTGGTAGAGAGGAGGCTACGGGGGTGGTTTCTCTGAGAAACTTCCAGAAGCTTCCCCTATATCCCAGAGGGCCAATGCCAACTGTCTTGAAGATGGACCCATCACTGGCCAAGAATGAACCCGTGAGCATTGGCAGTAGTATCTCTGTGATAATGTTGTTAGGAAGGGGGAGAAAACTCCATGCACGACAGCAACTGCAGCCAGTATTTTATCTCTGCTCTCCAGCTAGAGAGAGGAGTGATACAGGGGCTTTGGTGGACACCTGGTATCTAGCCAGGGTCAGCCCAGGACATCCTCTCTTGTTAGAAGAGATGTAGTTTGTCATTCATTTGTATAGAAACACTCTGCTGGGTTTTTAGTCTTTTACAAAAAGAGAGACTGAGAGAGAGAAAGAACTGGATAGTGAACTTCTGACATTTTTTTACCATAATAAAGAAATGAGAAAATAGTTAATAAGATCTATATTATGAAAGAGGAAGTTAAACTGTGAACTAAAGTATTGTTCCCCTTGCTTTCTTCACAGAGATATATGCCAGAAAATTCCCAGGAATCCTGAAGCTGCAGGTAAAGGAGGTTTTATTATATTGTGGATGCACCTAGCTACTCACATGGCCATGTGTCCAATGAATGGGTTCCTGTACAACATGCAACAGAAGCAACTTTCATACTCATTACAAGAATGAAAAGAGTACCACATTGAATGATTCCACTAATATTTTGAAAGTCTAATGGCAAACATGAATTGTAATCAGTGTTCTATATTTCTCTATGGCACAAACCCCACATGGCAGATTTCTTGTATAAATGTGTACTGAGACCATTTGATGGTAATCTGATTTTTTCTAAATTTGAAAAATCATATTTGATGGAAAATAAAAAGTATTGTTTCTTCTATCACCTTAATTTTCATAGTGCTGCAAGTTCTAACATTATTACAATTATTTCAGAACAGNAACTTTATGATGTAATTTACATTCAAATTAAATTTTTATGAGTGGAAAAACAGCAGATAAAAAATTACTTTTCAGGATTTTGGGGGATTTTTTCTTCTAATAT
>VZTZ01042039.1:100130-120931 GCA_013400955.1 Drymodes brunneopygia | reverse complement strand
ACCTCCACGGCAGCTACAACTTGGTACATGTACTTGACTTAGAGAAGTAAATAAATCTATTTATATAGATTCAAAATGTTTGATGCGATCAGCACACTATTTAACCATACACAAATGAAAACATGTACACTGCTTGTGTCATATATCAGAGATATAGAGTAATAGCAGAGTGGCTCTCAGCAAGGGTTCTTGTATGTTTCTGATGTGAGATGACACATATCAGTGTTAACCCCAGACAGAGGTGGATGTCACTCTCTGATAGGGTCAGAGATCAATATCTACCTAAAAAGAATTTTAAAAAAAATCTGATATACATGGTAAATAACATGGTATATTGAAAATTTCATCCTGTTATATGAATTCATCCAGCTAAAATAGTAACTCTATGGCAAATATAAACATAGCCAGGTCTGTATGCCCAGGTTTGAAAAAGCCAGGTGTCTATTCTCAGCTATATTTAATATAGCCAAGTGTCAGAGGCAAACACTGGTGTAGTCAGCATGCCGTCCTCGTTTCTGATACAGCCAGAGCTCCAGACTCTTCTGTAATAGAGCCAGTGCTCCATAGCAACCACTTGACACAGCCAAGGCTCTGTCCCCATCTTTAACATTATCAGCACCTCATCAACATCTCTTGCATTTCTGGCTCCTGTGGCAATGTCGGTAAGATACAGAGCTCTGCCCTCTTCTCCAATGCTTAGTCCCAATATCTTTCATAGAAACACCATGTTTGTATCAATGATAAAGCCAGGATTTCATATTTTTCTTTAATACTGCCAGCATTCTGCCCACATAAATTATATGGTCAAAATTTTATTCTGAACCTTGGTATCAGTGAGGTTATATGGCAACAGTTGGTATAAACAAATCAATGTGCAGGAAAACATCCTTGATCCTGAATCCTCTAAGGTCTATCCTCCTGTTCTGACTCTAACAGTGAACGCAGATATAGCCAGAGAGCTGTCCACTCCAATGGCATACTTGCAATGCCAATTCCATCTATAAAGAGTACGGCCTCATGGCAGAATGTCTTACCTACTGAGGGGTCCATTGTGTTTCTTCTACATTCATCTTTCCACCACAAGTACTAATCACAGAAACAAATTACTCAAATTTATCATTCCACACTGAAAAAAAATCCAGGTATTCATAATTTGGAAAAAAAGAGACTATTTGTGCTCAAAAGTTGTCACCAAGTTTGACACTTGATGAGTTACAGCTGAAAATGCTTGTACTTAATTTAAAAAATCTTTCGTCTTCATACTTTTTGATACATGATATACAAATTGAAGAATTTTGACATCATACATAAAGAACATCTTTTTAATATCATATCTTCAAGACCTTTGAAAATTTAAGAATTTCAGAGTTTTTTTCCTTTAGTCCACTGTTTAGGAAGACAAAGATGCACTTGGATTTCACTTTCAAATATCTGTTGAAATCTAATGCCAGAATTTTACCTTTTCCTTAAAATGAAAATTGTAAATTTTGAAACATAGCATGACTGTTGTCGAGGCTTGAATCAACAGAATAAACATCACTAGACTGTGATGAGACACTTTTTCCTCATCTGTGACGGAGAAAGACCCTTACAAAATTCCCAGGTGGAGAAAGAGTATAACAGAGCCTATCTGAAATACAAAATGTAACTTCTGGAAAAGTTTATTTGGACATGGGATTCTGCTACACTCTACAACTCTTGACTGGAGTTCATTTTGATGTGCTTGATCTGCCAAGGCTGCACACACTGGATCCAGTTAATCAGCCAGGAGAAGCAGCATGACTATATGGACTGAGCAGCTGAGCTGCTGAAAACAGGAAATATGTGTACTCAGCATGGTAGGGGAACTTGAACCCAGGCTCTCATTACATCATTTAACTGTTTGATGCTCAGTGAGAATTAATTGGTTTTCGTTAGTATCAAGATACATACTTTCCCCCAATTCTATGAATCACTTACCTGACCTGGACAATTACTTAACATGAATATATGATCAGCAAATCCTTTAATGCTTTTTCTGGAATATTCTGAGGGTTCTGTTTGAAAGTGACTCTAGAGTCTTGTCTTTCAATATGCAGATGCTGGAAACTGAGCACTGAAAATTCAAACACATCTTTTGAACTCTTAATTTTTCATTGTTAAAATGCAGACTTTAAGTGTTATGAGTGTGAGAATAATGAATGACATCCAGGTTAACACATCATTCATGATTCTTCTTTTATCCTGTGTATTTTCCTTTCTTCAAACTATTTCCTGAAAGGAAAATATATGTTACTTAATATTTAACCATAGAATCCTATTTTACTGCATAATATAGTGGATAAATAGTAAGACTACTGCTTAACTAGAACAAGTTAAAAATGGAAGAAGGTGAACAAAAGTTATTCAGGGAAAGATCAAAGTACCATAAAGAAGGAGAATACTGAAAGGATGATGCAAAAGTAGAACCAAATTAGATAGGAAGAAGGGAAGTGTGAGAGCAGAACTCGGAAAAATACAAATGCTAGTGTGCCTAGGTAAGCTACCATTGACATGGAAGGTAAAAGGAATAGAACAGGCTGATGAGGGAAAAATTCCTGCCAGTTCTGTGCCAAGAGTCCTAGTTTAATCTTAGATATTCAGTAAATGTATAAAGCTTTCTTGTAGAACTCTTTAGGTAGCAGAATGTATATTGAGACCCAGAAACTAGTAAGTATTCCTAGGTTTAACTTTCTAAGTCTAAATGTGTGCCAAATGTTTGGTTCATGTTCCAGTGGTAGATATCTGTGCCCACAGCATTAGATCTAGCACTTTTTCCCAGTGATCAAATTTCCATCAACTATTTAGTCCTACCTAGTTTCCTCCCTGCTCAACCCTTTGCATTCAAAATTTTCTGCTTAAAACACATAATAACATGCTGTGTTCTCAAGAACAAAAGAGAATAAAGAATTACTAACAATCATAAATGAGGAGGTATTTGGGTATCCCAAACTTCAGAGGTTTTACAATGGAAGAGCCTTTATGTAAGCCAAATCTATAAGCACCTACTACGCCTAGCGGAGGTTTAGTCAATACAGTTGATGAAGTCTAGATCTATAGAGTCTAGACATCAAAGGGGGATGGCTGCTTTAGGCTACACTGAACATTTCTCCAGACTCCAGTGAGTATATTGACCAGTTCTTCAGTAACAAAAGTGGCTGCGTTGGTATTCAGGTCACATACGGATACCTAAATATAGGCCAGCTAAATCCCATACCACACAGAAGATTGCACACTATTTTTGGCAGGACATCACTTAATACACAGCACAATCCTGAGTGCATTTATCAGTGAAACATGCTGAAGAAGGCTCCTTAATAGGGCAGAAACTATTTTAAAACTTGTAACAAAGAATTTGTTTTCAACACTTTGTGTTGTGCTAGTGAGTCAAATTTTTTTATCTATGGTCCCAAGCTTCAATGTTTTGAGAATCTTCTACAATTAATTTTGCATGGTAGGTTAGTGTTTCTCCTCCAGCGTAAATCTACACCCCTGTCATTCCATGGCTTCTGAGAAACCAATAGTATCTAAATTGATTGCTACAAATCTTAGGCTTAGAAAAACCCATGGCACTTATTATCAAGGCTGAGACTAAGGCAAAGTTTCCATGACACCTCCACTGGTTCTGATCACAATTCTAAACCCTGTTTGTTGAGGCCTAGCTCATGAGATGCATACATTTGATATTGATAATATTTCTTTAAAGAATAACAATTTGAAAAAAATAAAAAGAAATTTCTTCAATAAAAATAAAATCCTTGCTAATTAAAAACTACTTCAAGTTGACATTTTTTGAGTTTCTAAAATCTACTCTGTTTGCAAAAAAAGACTTTAAATAACATCAAAGCATAAAGTTTTACACTTAAGTATTCCTAAAGCAGTGAACAATCATGGTAAAAAGACTCATGAGAGAAGTCTATTGCTTTTTTGCAACACAGCCAAAAGATCTTGAAATGTTTGCTGCTGGAATATATAAAATGATATAACAAATGAAAGTTTGCATATTAATATGTGTTTCATTTTCTTTTGGTTTTCTTTTCTAGATCTGGGTTTTTTTGGGAAGTTGCTTTTTTGGTTTTTTTGGGCTTTTTGGGGTTTGGGCTCCTTTTTGGAGCATTTTTTTTGTTGTATCGATGTAACAGGGTCAATAAAATGCTACTTTATGAAAAAGATGTCAAATTTCTGTTTTTCACTTGGATGTTTTAAAACAATTTTGCGATTATATATGAGGGCCTTTCCACAGTTCTTACCAGGAATACTTTTGTTACCATGTGTTTAGGGTTGCAGTTAAAATTAATTTAATTTATTAAATGAAAGAAGCTATTTAATAATATACCTGGAACTTTAAATAAATATTTTTTTCACTTTAGATAGAAAAATTTGTGGTTTGGTTTGCATGAGGGCACTGAATACTCCACAATTCAAGGATTCCTTTTTCTTAATCTGGTTTTTATACAGCTGTCTTTGCCCTATAGTTTTCTTCAGACATATGTTCAGAAGATATTTTTTGAGATATTTATGGCCTCTAGACAAGCACTGAAGATATATGTGAGGGAACGTAGCATTTTCACCTGTGGTAGGCTCATTCCAGCCAGGAGCTGAGCATGGTAGCTTGCTCACTCAGTGATATGGGTGCAGAATTGGAAGAGCAAAAGCCAAAAAGTAGTCAGTCAAAAAGTAAAGATTAATAAATAATAAAAAAAAAGGATAAAATAACAAGAAAGGCAAAATAAGGAATTTATGCACAACTTCCCATTAGTAGGTAGATGTATAGCCAATTTAGCCCTAAAAGCATATGCAACAGTTACTTGGAAACACAGAGATTCATAACCATGAATGTCTTTGCTTCTTCTTCATTTTGGTGAGCTTTTACTGCTTAGCCTGATACCCTACGATATAGATCATCTGTCTGGCCAATCTGTCATCTGTCCCAACTCCTCTCAGTTTCCTGTGCACCCTCAAGCTTCTTGCCGCAAGGACAGCAAGGTAGGAAGAAAACCTCAGTGGTGTGCAAGCACTGCTTAACAACAGCCAAAGCACTGCTGTGTTAACCCAATTCTAGTTGTAAATCCAAAGCACAGCAACGTATCCACTGCCACGAAGAAAATTAACTCCGTTCCAGACAGACCAAATACATCAATTCTGTCTTATACCACCAAAGTACAAAGACAGTGGTAAGCAGATGTTGTAACAGCTCAGTGCTCCTCACTTCTACCATGAGTGATATAATGACTGTTATTTCACACTCTCAAACCTATACATGAATGTGAAAGAATTTAGACATAGAAAATACAGCCTTTCAGAGAAACCCAGTAAAAACTTGAAAGATATAATTGGGATGTTTTATACTCTGCATCAACATCATAATGTTTTGTGGACCTGCATTTTTTAAAAATATAAAGCCAGAAATGAGCACAAAGAGAAAATGATTCAGAAAGCTTAGGAAGACACTGTAATAGCATTTATTTATTGAAGGCAAAATTGAAAGGTAAGTCAATGAACCAACTGTGAAAGATAAATCTGAAATGGCACCTGTTAAAAAATAGTGCATAAAAAGGGTAAAAGCTGTTGCGTGGTCAGAGAGAATGAGAAAAAGAAAATAGAAGCGTTTAGATGCAGAAGGACTACCGTCTTTGAAGTTATTTTTATGTGCAATACAAACCCTCTTTGGTGGTAGAGTGTTCCAGAAAATGTGGTATTTGAATCATCAGACCCATTTAGTACAACTGAAAATATTCCCTTATGTTTATCAAATTCTCACGAGAGTCTTTGTCTAAAGCCCAGCACAAGGCCCCAGTGATGATGAAGAGGATGGAGCACCTGTGCATTAGGAAAGGTTGGGAGAGTTAGAACTGTTCAGCCTAGAAAAGATGAGGCTCAGGGGATATCTCATCCCTGTATATGAAGGGAGTGTGAAAAGAAGGTGGAGACAGGCTCTTCTCAGACTGAAGTGCTGAATGTTTTCTGCTCAGTGACAGAATAGATAATAATGGGCATAAACTGAAACACAGGATGTTCCATCTGAACATCTGAAAACACTTACTCTGAGGATGAGTGAGCACCTGTACAGGCTGCACAGAGGTTGTCAAGTCTCCTTCTTGCAGATATTAAAAAAACCTGTTTAAATAAGATCCTGGGTGTCTAAGTGGCCCTGTTTCAGCAGGATGGTGTGGACCAGATGACTTCCATATGTCTCTTCCCACCTCAACAGCATCGTGACTCAAATAAATTTATATGGCTCAAGAAGAGAAACTGACATTTAAGTCAATGAATTGATGCAGACTCACCTAGAATGCACCATAGTTTACCCAAAAATGAGGTGAAAATTTCCTGTAACACTTCACACTTTACTTCCTTTACAACAAATACAAAGATATCTTAGTATGATTAGCTTTCATAGCAACTTCTCCACTGTAGAAAACTACAGGTAATAAGAGACATCCAACCCTGAACCATCATTTCCTTTATTTTTTTTCTCTTTGTAATCTGTTCAATCTAATACACTGCAGAGGTAGGAAGACTAGATATTCACATATTCCTTACAGGGCAATTTAGAATGTGCAATTAAAAGTCTCTTTTGCAGCATCACTGTACTGCAAGTTAAAATTAAAACAGGGCATCCCAGCACCTATTAATAAAAATCATTCCCATTAAAAGATATTGTAGTTAGACTTCTGAATTAATGTTTCATCTAGGTTGACATTAGTGTTCTCAGCATTGCTTATTGTGTTCAGTCTCACCTATTTCCATTTTGCAGACTTGGAACCCAAGATGGTGGAATCTTTATCAAACAGCCCAAACTTCTTGGCTTATATACGTGATAAGTGTGTTTGAATTTTAAGTAGTTGACTAAAGAGATTAATTGCCTGCTTCATCCTATCTTTCAGATTTATTTGAGAAACCAACTCCATTATCAAAACCAAATATAGGTAACAGTCTTTTAAAAGTTATGTCTCAATATGAGGTGCATGTAGAGTCAATGAAAAGCAATAGAGAATTTTACACTATGATTTGCCCTCAGGAAAGACTTCCACTTTACATTAGGTTGAATAGTTCTTCAGAAATGTGTCCCTTTAATGTAAAAGGAGCAAAAATTATTAGACGAGTTTAAGTAATCTAATTTTTACATATCTAATTTGCAATAGATTTACCCCACTCTTCCCCAGCTGGCTTTTTAACAAGCCCAAGTGCAAAGTGCTGCATCTGTGTTAGGGAAATCCCATACATGAGAGTAGATGGGGAGAAGAAGTCATTTAGCGCAGCCCTGAGGAGAAGGACTTTGGGGATCCTTGGGGATGAGAAGATGGATATGAGACAATTGTGTGAGCTCACCAGACCACAAGGTTAACCTCATCCTGGGCTGCATCAAAAGCAGTGTGGCCAGCAGGTTGAGGGAGATGATTCTCCCCCTCATGAGAACCAACCTGGAGCGCTGCATCCAGCTCTGGGGTCCTCAATACAAGAAAGACTTGAACCTGTTAGAGTGAGTTCAGAGAAGGCCCATGAAGATAATTAGAAGACATCTCCTACAAAGAAAGGCTGAGAAGGCTGGGGTTGTACCCCATGGAGAAGCAAATGCTTCAGAGAGACATACCTTGCAGTAACTTAAGGGGTCTTATAAAATGGAGGGGGAAGAATTTCTATACAAGCAGATAGTGACAGTACACAGAGCAATGGTTTTAACCTGAAAGAGGGCAGTTGTACATTAGATTTTATTATAAATATGTGTATTTAATTTTTAAATTGCCATAGTTGTTTTCTTGTTTTTTTTCTCCTTAGCATGAATAAAATTAAATTCCTTTGACTTCAATGGTGGGTGAATCTGAAATATTAAGTAATGTCCCACTTCCTTGTCTTGTATTTTTCAGTAAAACATAAGCACAGGAAATTAGACTGACAAGATTAATGGTATCAAGATAAATGATGTGTGTTGTATTAACACAGCAAATAATTTGAGCAATGCAAGGAAAAAAAAATAAAGATCTATTTATTTTTATATTAATTTTATCTTTTATAACTAACAGCAAGCTTATTTTTAAAACATACAGTGTATCTATCTTAATCAATATTAGTTTACTCAGTGAACAATTTTCCTTCTGTTACCTACATAAGAATATACCTTATAATGCCAAAAATTGGGCTTTTTGTGTTTCTTTTGTATTTATAAGTGGTAATAAATCACTCCCTGAAGATCCATGACTAACACATATTCCTCCACCTTCTTAGTTTTTGGACACATATGGGAATTCATTAAATGTTCTTGAATTTTCTGAGAACTCCAGACAATTTCTTTGCACAAGAAATTTTGTTTTGTTAACTTGTTTCTTTGCTGCAGAGAAGATTTTGGTGGACAGATACTGCTACCAAATTAATTAAATGAAAAAGTATAACAGCTTTTAAACATGGTAAGTAACTGTTCAAAGATCAGAGCAATAGAGATCATTATTCATGCAGTTTAGAAGAGCTGAAGAAACAAGAATTAAATACGTATAAATAAAGAAGAAAATAGAGCAATTCCTACTTGCTCTTTGGCGATCAGCATTTTTTTGTTATTGTTGATCTTTAGATTAAATTTCTGTTCTATTTCAGTCCTTTAAAAAAAAAAAAACCTTTAAAGAAGAAAATAGACATGCAGAGTTACATCCAGAAGAGGAGCTGCTATGGTTTAGGTCTATCAGAACTGTCTTCATATTCACATTTCTATGTCAGTTAATAGATTCCTTACGATATTTCTCCAGAACTTTTTGCTTTCCTTCTGCTTTATAAGCTGATGATCGAGCATTATACTGTGTTCACTCTCAGTTCCTAATATACTGATTGCTTTGGTTGTAAAAAGAACCCTTTAGTGTCTTGGGAAGGGAAAAGAAAAGAATATTTAGCAATCATCTAAATGAAGGGTGAGTTTAAAGGCTTACATTTACTCTAAAGATTGCAACCAGCTGGCACATGAGCAAAAACACAGGGACACTCTCACATATCCATCTTTAAATCATAGACTCACATAATATCCTGAGTTTGAAGGGATCATCAAAATCGTACTCCTGGCCCTGCCCAGGGCCATCCCCAAGAGTCACTCAATGTCTCTGAGAGCATTGTCCAAACACTTACTGAATTCTGTTAAACTTGGTGCTGTGACCACTTCATGGGGAGCCTGTTCCAGTGCCCAACCACCCTCTGGGTAAAGGACCTTTTCCTAAATGTTTCTGTCATAAAACAGTGCAGCATTTTTAAAAGTCAGCCTACAAAGCTCCCCTTTAACATATTTAGATTTAACTTGTTTTTGTAGTAACTCATGAAGAATAAAATGAATATTTATATAGGTTCTTTTTTGCTCACACATCAGTGCACTCTCATTTCAATAATTTGTATTGGTTTCCATTGTTCTCAGTCAGTTTATGAAAGTCAAAACTGGTCCCAAAGAGAGTCTACATAGCATCATGTAAACAGCTTTTAAATCCACATAAAAATTATTCCTTATTTGTTTATTTTTATTAGAAAAAAAAAAAGGTAAAAATTATTCAGAGATTTCAACAGAAAAGAGCAAACTAAATAAAGGTGATTCTTTTCTGACACTTCCTGGTTTTTAAAATATGAAGTGTCTAATTCTAAGACCAGTGCAATTATTCCATATCTTGGGGTTTTCTAGTACACCTGCTTATTGCTGTGTAAAGAAACATATAATTGACCCGTCCTTAACACAGGTCTGCTTTCACTGCCTCAGGAGATTTGAAGCTAGTTCCTTTCTTTACCAGGTGGCTGCTAAGAAGACAAGGACAGAGAAAGCACTTTACACTGGCAGTGGTTGTTAGGTGATGTCATTCCCTTCTGTTGAAGCTGTTGCACTTTTCATAATTAACATTCACTGGGCTACAGTGAGAGTGAGAAAGAAATGGATCCTAATTTCTCAGATGGGTTACATGCTTCCATATACATTTTGAATGCAAAACACCAAGAATGCTCAATGCAGTAAATGCCAGGTTTACCAAATTGTAGTTGAGCAGCTAAATACTTTGGATACAGTCATGTTCCTAGTGGCTCCGTAAGAACTTTATTATTCAATGAAACAAAAATTGAACAATTGCTGTAGAAAATTCTGAGTTCCCCTTAGCCACAGAACTGAATAACTTCTAGCTAGGAAATATTTTCAAATACAAAAAAATAGGGTGGCTTTATGATTCACTGACTACTTACACCCTAGCTAGGAATCTCCTTTCCAAATGGGAAGAAAGTAGATTCTTCCAGCATAGAACAAAGGAGGAAAACTTGTGAGAATGAAGAATAAATATCTATGTTCCTTACTGCATTTGGTAGCATTTTATGCATATGATAAATGTTTAGTGGCTCAAAGGTTTAGATATCTAGTTTTCCTCATGCAGTTTCAGTATTTTCTTTTGCTACCAGGAATTTCAGTGGATAGGTAGACTATAAAACCCAGAAATTCTTTTTGGGTATCTAGTAATTACTACGTTTTCAGATATATATTTTTCAAGTCTAGGTTTTATTTTTCCAAACAAGTTTTGCTTCTTAGTGATTAGAAGTAGAAGTGATAGTCATAACCCAACACTGGCATAAATGTAGAAATGCATTATTGGCTGTGGAAACAAATGGGTTTATATTTATGGCACTGTGTATGACACTTTTCTGCTCTTTGAAAAACAGTAAGATTTATTAGATAATTTTTCCTTTGCTGACAATGTTTTATATGTGTTTAAAATACAGATAATAAAAACAGTGCATATACTTAGCAAAATCTGATAAATAAAACAAAAGCTCCACCAAGAGTATGAGTGCAGCAGTATAAAAATTTGAAAGGGTATCATAACATCAAATTGATAAAGGTTCATTAATTGTTTGTCCTACTGTACTAAGTCATAGACCAACTGACAAGCATATAAATAGAAGACATCTATGAATTGCAACAGTGTAGTTCAGTATGAGAGCACTTTTTGAAATAAATGAGGCAGCAAATAATAAGTAGAATAATGAATAACTAACAGCACTAAACAAAAATTCAGAACAAAGCCACAACAATAGAATAGCCTGAAAACTTCCTATTATGTAGACCATATTTATAAATCAAATACAGTCCTTCAGCACCAAAATACCATGGATGGCAATTTACTTGAAGAATGAGATCCATATATAGAATATAGTTTGTCACACTTGAAAAATTATCACTATGATGAATTCAATCAGATTTCATCCCTGTAGTCAACATGTAAAATGCAAAATAATTCCAAAGATGGCCGGAGAAGAAACTAGAAAAACCTGAGTTTTGACTATCTATTTAGGTCTCTTCTACTGCATATTAGCACAACAACTTTTCTTACCATTCAGGCCAAGGGAACATATAGATAGTCCGTGATCTTATTGTCCTACTCAGAAAATAAAAAATAAATCTTTATCTCCCAAATTAATTTATCATAGGGGAAGAAATTTCCTTTAAGTTATGGGATATTTTTAGTTTCTAGAAGACTATCTGAAAATTTTGCAAATAATTTTGAAAGTAGTTAGTAGGTTAATGTATTAGATTCTCTTTTTCACCAGGACAAAGGATCTTCTAGTAGAGGAGAAAAATATGGTAGGATATGTGACAGGACGTGGAACAACATTGTCTGCTGCAGTATAAATGTAATAGGCAGGGTTAGAAATGATCAGCCGCAGCACACACGTGTGCAGGAGATATTGTGGTACACAGCGTGTGACAAGGACTTGGAGACAGGTGCTGTAACCTGTTCCAACACAACTGGGCAACACAGTTTGTTCCAAGGAGCATGAAGAAATATGTCAGGTAATAATGAAAGATTCCAAGAGGAAAAAAAAAGAAGACATACTAAAATATTAGTGTGGTGAAGCTTCTGCATCAGAAGAAGTATGTCCTTCTGTCAGCCCAGAAAAACAGTACAAACAAGCAAACAGTACAACTAAACCAGTCCCCTGCAGTGACAGTGTGGAAAATAAGAGGCATTCCTTGGAGAAATGTTGTGGTAGAATTATTGATCTCTTCAGAATTTTTGAAACACTCTAGCAGAGCTTAAATTATATAATCTGCATTTGGAGATACAAGAGAGATTTAAGGCCTCCATTGCTCTTTCTCACATAAGGTATTTATGGAAACACAAGCAAACCTACGCACTCTCTAAGAGTCAGGGAAAATATTCATAGTAGCATGGTTCTTCTTGAGGATTTACTTGACTTTAAGCTGCCCTACAACACTGAAAAAAATTATTGCATTATTGCATCAAATTTTCAGACATTTTATTTTACTGGAGACACTGCTTTCAGCTGCAATATAGAGGAAATATAAAGCAAAGCCCCAGAAAGCAAGACTGTACCTTAAAGCAGTACATGAACTATCTGCTTATCTATATCAACTGTGACCAACTTGATTGCCTTCTAAGATGAAACAACTACCTGGATGGATGAGAGGAGAGTAGTGAATATTGTCTACCTTGACTTCAGCAAGGCTTGTACCTCTGTCTCACCATATCCTCAAGGGCAAAGTCAGGAGGTGTGGACTGGATGAGTGGAGTGTGAGGTGGATTGAGAGCTAGCTGAATGGCAGAACCCAGAGAGTTGTTATCAGTGGCACAGGGTTTAGCTGGAGGCCAGTCATTAGTGGGGTCCCCCAAGGTTGAATAATTGGCCCAGTATTGTTTAACTTATCCATCAATAGCTTGGATGAAGGGACGGATGCCCCCTCAGCAAATTCAGAGTTGGTAGGAGTGGCCCAGAAAGCTGTGCCACCCTTCAGAGTGATCTTGACAGGCTGGAGAGATGGGCAGAGAAGAGCTGTCTGAAATTCAACAAAGGCTAATGCAGGGTCCTTCCTAGGGAAGAATAACCCCATACTTCAGCACAGGCTGGGAGCTGATCTGCTGGAAAGCAGCTCTGTAGAGAAGGACCTGGGGGTCCTGGTGGACAGCAAGTTGTTGATGAGCCAGCAGTGTGACCTGAGGGCCAGGAAGGCCAAAAGTATCCTGGGGTGCACTAGGAAGAGCATTGCCAGCAGGTTGAGGGATGTGAACCTGCCCCTCTACTCAGCCCTGGTGAGGTGACACTTGGAGTGCTGTGTCCAGTTCCAGGCTCCTCAGTACAGGACAGACATGCAGCTCCTGAAGGAGGTCCAGCAGGGGGCAACAAGGATGATTAGGGAACTGGACCATCTCTTTTACAAGGAAATGCTGATGGACCTGGGCCAGTTTAGTCTTGAGCAGAGATGACTGAAAGTAGACCTCATCAAGGTCTAAAAGTATCTGAAGGGAGGGTGTCCAGAGGATGGAGTCAGGCTCTGCTCAGTGGTACAAAGCAATGGGACAAGAGGTAAGAGGAAGAAACTGATGCACAGGAAGTTCCACCTGAATATGAGAAAGAAGCTCTTCACTGTGCAAGCGACTGATTACTGAAACAGATTTCCCAGAGAAAATTGTGGAGTCTCACTGGAGATATTCAAGAACCATGTGGACACAATCCTGTGCCATGGCCTCTAGTATGGCTCTGCTTGAGCAGGGAGGTTGGATCAGATGACCTCCAGTGGTCCCTTCCAACCTGACCCATTCTGTTATTCTGTAATGGTGATGGAAATAGTACTATTTGACTCTGAACTGATACACATGGTGTTAACTGGTCAGTGCAGAGTGAAAGATAAACCCAAGGGACTGAAATAGAGTCTGAGGAGTTGTTAACATATTATGAGAAGAGGTACACTGGAAATCTAAATACAGCTTTCCAAGGTGCAGGGCAAGTATATGAACCATGCATACAATGATATTGAAGCTGATAAAATAATTAATCAATTAATAGAAGCCATAGATATGTCAGGTAGTAAGATAAAATCTAAAGGAAGTGGTCAGTTTTGGCATGCTTTCTGCTTTCACCTGATCTCATCATTTTCCTTAATGAGAAAAAGATGTTTTGTCTTAGACTGGGTAGCTATGCCTTGCAAATACCTTCTGTCAAGAGTTAGTAAGTGAAAAAGAAGTCTTATCAGTATTTGTCCTTTATGTGAGAAGGAAAGACGCATTTGTTCTTCCCTACTATTTTATCAGGCATCTAATAGAGATGTCCTATTCCAGACCAGCTGTGTAGGATTTACTTCCAAAAAACAGCTGAACTCTTTATCTCAGGCCCTTAGGAAAAAAAATTAGCAATGCTATAAAATAAATACAATACAATTGATCTCTTTTAGGCAGTTACTTTATATTTACAGGAATGGTGTCCTATAGCAGCTATTTGTCTGCAATGAGATGAGACTAACTCAGATGTAGAATTCTACAATTTAGATCTGTCATTAGCTAAATATAAATAAACTTTGAGATATATAGTCAAATATATAGGGTATATATATATAATAATGCATTTCAAGGCAAAATAGTCACCTTTTTGTTGTTGTTGTTGTTCTGCATGAAAAAAGGGACAGCTCAAGTTCCCACTTCTTTCATTTTCTGTAACCAGATCTTTTCGGGACAAATTCTGTCACTTAGGTTAATGAAATACAGAGATCTAATATCTAAAGTATTCTGAAAGACCTTTTAAACATTGCAAGTAGGAAATGACATTGTATAAGCTTTTTAGTCAGAAATTGTGTACACTGAAGAAAAACGTAGGTTCTAAAAATGTATTTTTCTGCAAACCTGCTGAAAAAAAAAATGTAGCTCCTGATAAACCAGCAAAGGATTAGCCTGCTGTCACAGAAATTGGAAATAACAAGGGCTGCAAAGTTACTGTACTTAAATCATTTGCAGATTACAATGATTTTGAAACTTTGTAGTCAAAGTTGGCTCTGGGCACCCTGCTGCTTTAGGCAATCTTCAGCATTCCACATTTTTACCTGTCTCATTTAATTTTATATTTTGACTATATTTCTGATTTTTCCCCAACCAATTAATACCAGTGTTTTTTCTATAAAGTTTTTTTCTTTTTTCTTCTCTTTTCTTTTGTCTGCTTGTCTGATAATAGGTTCTTCTGTTAAACCCATGAAGAGCACCATTTTTTCACCATCTTTTTTGTCTCACTCTTTCTGTTACATGCCCCAATGTAACATTTCATCTGCATTTAGCATTTTGGTATCCAACAACTTGTTTGCTTCAATATTTAATGTTACATGATGTGCTTCTTCAATCTCAATGCACCCTCTTAGTTATTCTTTTACTTCTCTATTGGTTCTTCCACATAATGTTCACAGCTTCCTGAAATGTCTTATCCCTTTTTCTCAGTGTTTCCATAAACTGATAGTCCATAAACAAGAAACTCCTCCCCTGTTAAGGCTTGAACACAGACATGCCTTGAACAGACATCACACAGATACAGATTTCCTCTGTAGGCACAAAACTGGTGTTTGTTGGGGCTTTTTGTTAATTTGTTTTGTTTAGTTAAGTTTCTTTTCTTTTTCTAATATGTTCTCCTGGTTTCATCTAGAGTTAATTTCTTCTCAGTGCTTGTAACAGTGCTGTGTTTTGGATTTGGAATGAGAATGATGTTGATAACAAACTGATGTTTTGGTTTTTGCTAAGTGGTGTTTATCCTAAGTCAAGGACGTTTTTCTTGTCTCACGCTCTGCCAGTGAGGAGGAATGCAAAAGAAACTGGGAGAGAGCACAGCTGGGACAGCTGACCTGAACTGACCAAAGGGATATTCCATACCACAGAGAGTCATGCCCAGTGTGTGAACTGGGGGAAGTTACCCCGAGGGTGGCCGATCAGGGTTTGACATGGGAGATCTGGCCATCAGTCAGCAAGTGGTGAGAAACTGCATTGTGAATAACTTTTCCCCCTTTTTCTTATCATTATTACTATTATTTACCAATTTACCATTATTACTGAATTTTAATTTATTTTTAATTACTAAACTGTTCTTATCTCAAAATACTGGTTTTACTTTGATTCTCCTCCCCATTTCACTGCTTTGGGCAGGGGAAGAAAGGAGAGTTGAGAAAGTGGCTGCATGGTGTTTAATTTCCAGTTGGGTTTCAAACACAGTCCAAGACAGGCAGGAGTTTTCTTTTGCTTAAAAACAGAACCCTGAGTTTTCATTCAAAGACGGGCATTTTTTCAGAAAAGGTATGTCAAAGACTTTAGGTGTTTTTTTTCCGCAAAAATACATAATGCTTGGAGTTCCACTGCTGTGTCCTGTTGGCATCCCAGTATCTTGTTCTCAAATTGCACATCTCACATATACACATCTCAGAAATTTCATTTTATGATTTTATGTACATTGATTCACTCACCCACTTATGGAATAAAAGAGTAATTTCATCAGTGAACACCAGGACACAGATGACATCAGAACATCTGTCCAACCTGCTGTAAACAAATGTTGAAACTCTCCACAGTCTCTGCTTGTACTGTGACAAGCTGGAGCTAAAATCCAAGTCAGATGCTTGAGATTCTGCAGCATTTCACTGGACTCAGTGAATATGCTCTGGTAGTTTCAACATATTTCTAAACAAAGTTTCTTACTGAATGAACAGGAATTAGTAGCACAACCTGCATTTCACTTTTCTATTTATTTATATATTAATTCTTGTTATATTTTGTGTCATATTCACAGTTTTCTATGTTCCTATTATCTTCTTAGNCCCCCCCCCTTTTTTTCTCCTTCTGCAATTATCTATCTTATTTTCAGTTTTGTTAAATAACCACTAATTTATGGTCACTTAGCTTAGACTTATAATTCCAAAATATCTAGGATTTTTTTTTTTAAATAAACAGTAACAACTGAAATCTTGTGGGACCTTCAACCTCAATTTTGACATCAGAGCTAAAAAGAGTTGCAGTATTGTACACATGCTTCTGGAAATCACTATCATCTCAGTTGTGTAACACAGCTCAGGCTTTTCTGGTATTAAACTTATGACGAAGGATTTTTTCTTTTTACCTAGCACTTTAAAGGACAATGAAGGGTATTTTTAAGTTTGTTGATTTTGCTCTATTTTGTTTATGCCATGGTTGTAATTTGGAAGAGCTTTTATTGATTCTTTTAATATAATTGCAAGTCTATCACCTAAATTTCCACTACTTTGCACTCTTTACTGCCAATTATCCCTGTGTTAAGTGGTTATAAAATGATTCCAATTTATGTTAGTAGCTTATACTCATGCTATATAGGTATAAATGATTATCAAACAGTGCAAAACTGGTAAGAAATTGACCTTTAATATTAAAAATATGTTTATTAATTGTTAATGAGATTCACAAAGATTACCAACAAGCTTGGAAAGACATCTCTACAAAAAGTAAGACAGAAAGATTCTATTCCATGAGAACTACAAGTTACAAAATAAGGAAGGTATTACAGAAGCGCTCTGGAGTGTTAAAAAGTTGAATCTTATATTATCTCTGGAAAATTAAAGAATATGCATGAGGAACTTGGGACAAATTATTAGTGATGAGGTAATTAATAGGCAGAATGGACTGCAAACACTGACATGGAACTTTCAGTGATGAGCACACACATAGAGCCTTTGAATATCTGCAAGAGGAAGATATTACAGGGTACAAATATTCAACAGACTTAGATGAGCCACCAGGTATTCTTTCATTCTGCAGTATTATTTTATGGAGCTCCTTACCCCAAACCACAACCATTCCATATTTTTGAGACTTTCAATCACAAATCCTTGAGTATGCTATTTTTTTCCACACAGAGACCAACAAAACCAAATCCAAGAAACTTCCTTCTGCTTGTGCTACTGATTAAAATTTAGTCTGGAAAAGCCGTAGTTATATTCCAAAGCTAACAACTGAATATTATTCAAGGAACCTGTCACCAGAGTGAACAACCAAGGGGTCACAAGAAGAGCTAATGAATATTTTAGCTGAGGCTTGTACAACAGCTATTTTCTAGGCAGAGCCTACTTTTAGAAATAAGTGAATAACTTTGACTTCCTTGCTGTGGAAATAAATGGGAACATAAGGGAGAGATGAAGGATACCAAGAAGGGAACTATGATATGTGAAAAATAAATATGTCTGACTACTATCAGGACCAAGGTATCCCATTTTTTAATGCAATCACCTGTCTATTTCACCTTTGGCTGAGAAGACTGGGTCTGCTTAGACTGAACCCTCTTCTTTCCTCACATTCAATTTGCATAGGCCATTGCTCTTTCTGATGAAGGAGAAGGAAAGGATATTGTGTTTGTGTATATTCTCCATTTGTCCTTAACCATGTCACCTTCAGCACTGAGAAAAGCAAAGTAGAAAACTCTGAAGCTTCTTAGCCACTCCTTCTTGGTTTTCTTTTTCTTTTTGTGCAGTAGAACTAGAAGCAGCCTGAATCCCTCCTTCATGGTACTCACAAAAATAAACAGGGGTTGTTTCTGGTATTGAAAAAAACCTGCAAAGAATAGAGAGGAGGATGAAGAGAGAAAGAAATCTAAGCAGAAGGGCTGGCAAGGAAAAAAATCCTCCTAATCACTGATATTCTTCATTTCCACATATATCCAAAACCATGTGTTAGAACCCAGTCACATTAGAAAAATCTTGAAATGCCAGTATTCTTTCAAAGACATTTTTCCTACTCAAAACCTGATCCTCACCTTTTTATCATGACCATTCCCACTCATCTGTCCCATCTTTAAAATCCAACCTAGTCATAAATTTCAGCTACTCTGAAAGCATTATAATGGGTAAAAAAGATCTTCTATATATGAGCAGTACTTGTGGCTATATCCACTAAATGAGGAAAATTTAGGGAGGGAATTTTTAGGTAACAAATCAACTACAGAAATGTGTTTACTGTATGGCATGCACAAATACCCACCTATTATATTCAGCATTTTCTTAGCAATCCTTTGCATTTTTCAAGATATAAGAATAGAAGCAGGCATCTTCTTATCTATTGGGGACTTATTATGAGGTCTTTAGAATACACTTTTTAGTCTTATTTGATTAGATTTGGACTTACATTGCTTTGAAAAAATGATGATACTGTCTTATTCTTTTCTTTATGTTTTTGCTTCTATTCCCCGAAGTTCTACAAGTGTAAATGGCTCCTTAATCTGAATTCAAAATATGTTAATTATCCACATAAATTCAGATTTGTTTGTTTGTTAATTGAATCCCTGAATAACAATAAGACTGGAAATGTCACAAGAAAAGACTGCAGTTTGTTGGCAGAAAGTACTTAGAAATAAAATATCAATTTGCTAGGTGTTTGGCTTAATATTCTGTTATTTTTAATCTAATTAATCTTACTGCTTTTGATTCAGCAGAATCAATTTTTCCAGGTTGTTTAGAAAGTTAATTGAAAAGTTCACATATGTGATCTGAAGCCTTAGTGTCTATTTCATCTCAGTATCTTTCTTAGTTCCAGATTTTGGCATAGTCCTTAGCTTTTGTTTTTCTGCCCTTAATATTTCTCAAATATAAACTCTAAAGAGTGAATTACAACTTAAAAAATATTCTCTAACTTTGATTCCTTTTGCACTTTAATGTGGGAATATTATATATTGTACCAATATAATACTTGGTCTTGAACTCTCAGTTGTATTACGGTGGTAAGCACATTTCTGACAACCATCTGCTTAGACCATACTTTCTCCTCATCAGCCCATTTAAAATTAAAATAATGATAAAAGCAAGGAAGTTAAGATGAGAACTGTCAGGCAGTTAAAGCTATAATTTTACTGTAGTTTGTGTAGCTTGCTGCTATGTTTGCTGATGCTGCAAGGAGACATTGTACAACAATTCGGAACTAATGCAAAGTATGTGAAGTTATCCCTACATCAATAGGGATACATCTAGTTATCACTGGTATATTTCCTTATAACGATTAGGCATAAAGACTTTCAAAATACTAGTTGTGTACTTTATTCCAATATGAATAAGTTGTTCTCATTGCTCCACTACTACCACATTTGGATGCACATTTGATACACATGTAGTTTTCATCTCACAAATGATTTATTCAAATCGTGTTAGGCCTTACAAGGATTGTATATCCTTCAGCTGTTCTTTCCCCTATTTTATTTTCAAAATTCAAACATTTTCTGAACAGCTTTGAAACTTAAAAATATTTATAGGTAGGAATAACATTATGAGTTTAAGTAAATATATCCAGAAATTAATGTGTCAGCCTTTTAGAGGGTAAGAATTCTGCACAACTTGTGACCCGTGTCTGCACAGTGTATTCCCACTAATCCAAATGCTTGAACTTTACCCAATTGGAGGTGACTGGTCTCCATGTTCACTCTATACTTAATTCACCATGGGAGTACACGCTACATGATTAAAGTCCAGCGTTATGATGACAATAGGAAAAACTATCATTGTTATAAACATAGGACAAAATACACAAAAAGTTGTGTAATCAAGCATAATCCAATGCAGAAGTGACTCTTTAGAAGTTTCTGCTGTTTAGAAAGATTCTGCTGATTGTTGAANAAACTCTCCACAGTCTCTGCTTGTACTGTGACAAGCTGGAGCTAAAATCCAAGTCAGATGCTTGAGATTCTGCAGCATTTCACTGGACTCAGTGAATATGCTCTGGTAGTTTCAACATATTTCTAAACAAAGTTTCTTACTGAATGAACAGGAATTAGTAGCACAACCTGCATTTCACTTTTCTATTTATTTATATATTAATTCTTGTTATATTTTGTGTCATATTCACAGTTTTCTATGTTCCTATTATCTTCTTAGTAAAAAAAACCCAAACCAAACAACCTAATTACCTAATTTATATTTACCTAATTACTGAACATGGTTAAATGGAGAATTAGAAAACTAACAGGGAGAGGTCATTTTCTGTCACCTTTCCCCACCCCCTGCCCTCACCCCCCCC
>VZTZ01042039.1:55321-98188 GCA_013400955.1 Drymodes brunneopygia | reverse complement strand
CCTATTATATTCAGCATTTTCTTAGCAATCCTTTGCATTTTTCAAGATATAAGAATAGAAGCAGGCATCTTCTTATCTATTGGGGACTTATTATGAGGTCTTTAGAATACACTTTTTAGTCTTATTTGATTAGATTTGGACTTACATTGCTTTGAAAAAATGATGATACTGTCTTATTCTTTTCTTTATGTTTTTGCTTCTATTCCCCGAAGTTCTACAAGTGTAAATGGCTCCTTAATCTGAATTCAAAATATGTTAATTATCCACATAAATTCAGATTTGTTTGTTTGTTAATTGAATCCCTGAATAACAATAAGACTGGAAATGTCACAAGAAAAGACTGCAGTTTGTTGGCAGAAAGTACTTAGAAATAAAATATCAATTTGCTAGGTGTTTGGCTTAATATTCTGTTATTTTTAATCTAATTAATCTTACTGCTTTTGATTCAGCAGAATCAATTTTTCCAGGTTGTTTAGAAAGTTAATTGAAAAGTTCACATATGTGATCTGAAGCCTTAGTGTCTATTTCATCTCAGTATCTTTCTTAGTTCCAGATTTTGGCATAGTCCTTAGCTTTTGTTTTTCTGCCCTTAATATTTCTCAAATATAAACTCTAAAGAGTGAATTACAACTTAAAAAATATTCTCTAACTTTGATTCCTTTTGCACTTTAATGTGGGAATATTATATATTGTACCAATATAATACTTGGTCTTGAACTCTCAGTTGTATTACGGTGGTAAGCACATTTCTGACAACCATCTGCTTAGACCATACTTTCTCCTCATCAGCCCATTTAAAATTAAAATAATGATAAAAGCAAGGAAGTTAAGATGAGAACTGTCAGGCAGTTAAAGCTATAATTTTACTGTAGTTTGTGTAGCTTGCTGCTATGTTTGCTGATGCTGCAAGGACACATTGTACAACAATTCGGAACTAATGCAAAGTATGTGAAGTTATCCCTACATCAATAGGGATACATCTAGTTATCACTGGTATATTTCCTTATAACGATTAGGCATAAAGACTTTCAAAATACTAGTTGTGTACTTTATTCCAATATGAATAAGTTGTTCTCATTGCTCCACTACTACCACATTTGGATGCACATTTGATACACATGTAGTTTTCATCTCACAAATGATTTATTCAAATCGTGTTAGGCCTTACAAGGATTGTATATCCTTCAGCTGTTCTTTCCCCTATTTTATTTTCAAAATTCAAACATTTTCTGAACAGCTTTGAAACTTAAAAATATTTATAGGTAGGAATAACATTATGAGTTTAAGTAAATATATCCAGAAATTAATGTGTCAGCCTTTTAGAGGGTAAGAATTCTGCACAACTTGTGACCCGTGTCTGCACAGTGTATTCCCACTAATCCAAATGCTTGAACTTTACCCAATTGGAGGTGACTGGTCTCCATGTTCACTCTATACTTAATTCACCATGGGAGTACACGCTACATGATTAAAGTCCAGCGTTATGATGACAATAGGAAAAACTATCATTGTTATAAACATAGGACAAAATACACAAAAAGTTGTGTAATCAAGCATAATCCAATGCAGAAGTGACTCTTTAGAAGTTTCTGCTGTTTAGAAAGATTCTGCTGATTGTTGAAGATGAGTTGCCTGGAATAAAAAGCAGATTATCAGTAAGGAGGCTCAGCGTTCCAAATTTCAAATTAATTCTCTGCACGAAGAAAAAAAGTATTTCTGTTAATTCTTCACTCATGCCATATGTTCTGTCTGCCTTCAGCAAACAATCAGATTTGATGTGTTTTATCTTGTCCTTTTCTTTCATTCTCAAGTCAGTGATTATCTCATCTAATAATTCTCAGCATGAGCCTTCACATGAGAGTCTGTCAGGTTCTCAGTGGAATAACTTTGAGATGCTAACATACCTTTACACATCTACACCAATGGCTTGTCTCTGCCTGTTGTTGTTTAATGAAACTGTTTGGTGTTCCATAACTGCATAGAAAAAAGTGTTATAATAAGGAAAGACAGCATTACATTTTTCACTGTGAACAACCAGGACTACTAGTGTGTGAAGTAGAGAAGCTAAAGTGCTAAAATCTCCCTTAGGAGAAAAGTTTGAGTAGGGATAGTGTTGGAAACACACAGCTTCATGATGCAAGCTGGTTCTAACCTGCACTTGAGCTGAAAACACAGCAAGGAGTGTGGACTAAGAAGCACAGCAGTGACACTACTGGTCTAGCAGTTGTTCAGACCTAGCTTCAGCTGCAGCTCCCAGGAGCCCGTAGGTGACCGTGACAGGCTTCCATGCCCCAAGGCTGTTCTACAGGGAGCTCCCACTCTCTAAACAACCACTGTCACATTATTGTCCCCTTTTTCTTTGAGAAGCATGATGTTATGTGGCATCCAGACCAAGACCTTCCTTAATGTGCTCACCCATTGTGCCACTTAGGTTTTACTGGTTTTGTTTGTGCACAATCCCAGAGCAAGTTCTTTCCTGAGAAAGCCTCTTTCCCTGTGCAGTATTGCTTTCTCTTTTGTGCTGGTTTCTTTCTGAAGTTCAAAAGTTCAAAGCCCAATCAACAATATAATGATCTTAGTAGATAATTTCTGTGAAACAAGGATAGAAATGAATTAAATTAAAATTAGGCAGATAAAAATTAGGCATAAAATGTGGATACTGGTGGAACATGCCATATTCTAGTTTGTATAAGATACACTTAATAAAACATACTTTATGTATCCCTGAAACACAGACTGTAACATGAGACTGTGTCATTATTAGTAAATTGAACTGGTATCAGGAAATGTAACTAGCTTCCTAGATGCTCAAATCTGATCACCCATAGCTATTAAATCGGAAGAATCCTGGTCTGGTTTTGTCCTAGGCCAGTCAGCACTCCCAAATAATGTCCTCACACACCTTGGCATTTATGACAGAACATCTTTCCTAATACATAGTTTGGATATGGTTACCTAGTTACAGAAAAGAAGAGAATTTAACATGGATTTGGACTGTTCTGTAAGTGTTCAGAGTTTTGCTGATAGAAGGTCACAAGTCTAATTAATTTACTCATTTAGGTACACACTGAGTCTATTCCAGCAGGTTGCCAGTAGGTTATCAAGTCCTTGTCTTCATTTACTTGTCTACATTTCAATATTGTACAAAACCTGGAAGAATTTGAATAATAAATATTGAGAAAGTCCTAATTTTCAATATCTTTCAACCCAGAAAGCATCTGGGACATGTGAGAGCTTGTAATTATTCAGGCAAAAAAAGTAGGAGTTCAAATCAATCTTTCATATCCCAGAAAATCATCTGACCTCTTTCTCTTCTATATGACAGGTACTGTAGATGAAACGTGTGGAATATTTCTGTCCAAACATGGTTGTCTTTATCTGGGCTGACATACTTCCACTCCCTTTATCACCACTGGAAGAGAATGAATGTCTCTGGAACACAGTGCAGTCCTTGACTTTCCTTGTTAGTAGACTCAGACTAATGCCCTAAGCTAGGGATGGGAAACACATGACCAAGGGAGGTCCTGTTTGGGGTTTCTCAAATTGCAGTGATGAGTATATTCAGGAAGTGACTTGCCTTTAACTGTCAGTAAAATCTAGATTGCTCTACAGCTGAGTATATATTTACTTCAAAAGATAAGAAACAGCCTGCAAGACTCATGACTATATTACCTAGGTCTCCATTAAATTTAGAAATCCACACATTTAACTCATCTAGTAAGTTATAGATCGAGTTTATGTCAGCTTGCTCATTTCCATAGAACCTTTTCTTAGGTGACTTTCTCCAGGCACATGAGAGCAGTGATGAAGATTTTAAAATCAAAAGACAGTAGAGAAAACATGCATCCTGCAAAACTAGAAGCTATTCTAGTACTTCACACCATTCAGTTTGGTTTTGTAATCAATTAACATGAAGTATCCTCCAATTTCTCTTTTATTTTCCTCAGAAGAAAGACATCTGCTACGTGGAAGTGATCCATGCATGTCATTTCCTTATGACTGAAGCACAGATACTAATGGGAAATAGTATTGTAATCACCCACACTATAACCAGACAGCTTCACTTGCTTTAGGTTTTCTCTCTTTTAGGTCAGCCAGATTGTTTTGAGAGAAATTAGCCACAGCATCACCATCATAAGATTATGCATTCAAACAAGGTTGGAAATCAGTAAAATCTTTTGTAGACACCTAAGCAATTAATCTTGTTTACATGCAATTATTGCACACAATTATTTCTGGTAGTAAATGTCTAGCACAAGAGAAATATTGACTGCATCACTGCAATGCAAATGATTTAAAATGTATATAAAAAAATCTAAATTTTCTTGAGATTATGATTCTTTTTCTTTTTACAACTACTATTTTACTACAACAGAACAAGCAAAGCTAAAGCACAGCAGTAAGCCTGTGAGAATCTACTTCAATGTGAAAAGTTAAAAGCTAGGTTTTACAAGCTGGCCATGGAAATTTATTACAGGTCAGTGGAAGATAATAGAGTGATTACACTAGATGACACAACAACCAGACATTTTGAAAAATCTTAGTAGAAGAGCTAAACGCAAATGTGGAATCATTTCCAATTCATAATCAATTGAAATTAAATGGTCTGTCTACTGATTTTCAGCCCTTCAGGTTGTTGTTATTCTATGTTTTTAATCCATGGAAAAGCAGCTGCGATCGCAACTTTCTACATTCTGGTAATGCACCCTTTCAGAGCAACATAAAAAACTCACAGAAATCAACAACAGCCAGGTATTCATGTTTTGTACATTGCTGTGATATTTTGTGCATCATGCTGTTACATTTCTGCAACTCAGCAAGAAAACGCATCCCTTTCTTGGAGACAAAAATAAAAATCTATAAAGTAGTGTTCAAGCACCATAGACACAAAAGAGAACTTTGCTTTAATCAATATGCTACACTGAAGAGCAAGAGCAAGACCAAAAAGATTGAAGTGGCTAACACTCTGTTTCAATTACTTCTTGGTGTCAAGGTCCCAAGAGCACCAATGGACTTACTGGACTCCTGGCTTCACCTCAGACCTGAATTGCCATTCTTCATTTGAAGATCATCAGACTGCCAATGAAGCCCCAGCCTGCTCACCTTGTTCATCTACCACAGGACAGTGCTCTGGCAGCTGAGGACACTACCTCATCCACGCTGTGGCCAATCTTGACTGCTTGCTGACCTTTCCTTGTACCCCTGCATTTGATGCTCCTGGAGAATTGGCTCTGGCCTTCTTGATCCTGATTGTGGTCCTCATAAAGCCCTGGTCCCAGCATCTCAAACTGACCACCACAGGCTGGTCCCCACAATCCAAAATCCTGTAGGAGGCTGCAAGCAGCCTAAAGAGCCATCTTTCCAATCCCACATGTTCTGCAGCACACCCTGCACTTACAGTGTTCCCTTCTATCACAACAAAGTGAGGGTGTAAGGGTTTCTAAGTCAGATGTGACTATACATCACCACCTACCCAAAGGCTGAACACTCAGATGCTGGCTACTCAGCAGGAGTAATTTCATGGCTCTTGTTTGAGTGATCCCTGGCACTGATGTCAGTGGCTCTCTGCTGTGGATCCCCAAAAACCTCTACAGTAACATTATTTTAAGGCAGCACACATGTGTTCTTCCTTGAAAATAAGGCAAGAAATATCTGAATATTTAGTAAAATATCATTTAGGTTTTCACTCAAAATAATTTCTTTTCTCAGCTTTAATTCCATGGTAAAAGCTGGCATTTAAGAGAAAGATTTTGGGGGTTTACAGCTATTTTTAGTTAATAATTCTGGCCTCATGTATGTAGTCCCAAATATTGCCATTTTCAACCAGATTTATTTTTTAAAAATACTTTGATGTGAAAAAAATAAATTATTAGCTGTAGTAGTTGTTTGTATCTCTGCTGACAATATTTCATCTGGATTGGATAATAACAGGCTTTTGTTATTTCTTTAAAGACACAGATTTCACAGAAATGACAGCTAAAGAGACTACAAGAGCTCTTAGTCAGAATAATTATATATTGAAGATAGTTGATTAGTCTCCAGAATGCTAAACAAATAGAAACAAAAGAAGTTGGAGTGTCACCAAAACTTATAGACCTGCACTGGCAGAATTGATTAGATGACATATGTTATACAACCTATGCAAACTAAACATTCATTTACTATTCAAGATGTGAAGACAGCCACATGCCACAAAGACATGCTGCCTTGCAGAAGCTTAACTGACCTTACTCAGGAAGGATTCTTTCCTGTCTCTGTGCTTTCTGATCCTTGAACTCTCAGAGAAAGCCATTAGGCAGCAAGGCAGTGCTGAATCACCCTGAATCATCTGCAGCTGTGGCCATTTGTCCTTTCAGAAAAAGATAAAACCTAATCACACCCCCACACCCACCCTATCTCTTCACTTAAAGAGTATTTCCTGTTTATTTCAGTTAAATAGCTCAAATCATTAACAGGAAATTTTCTCAGAAGAACCAATTTGCTCTATTTTGAAGGGTAGTTTTGTCAAAAATGCAGTGAGGCGTACCTCAGAGTCAGGAGGTTGTGCTGCAAGGAAAAACCACTGTTTCTGTAAATACACATAAATGAGTTGAAATACTGTTCCAAATGAGACCAGGGACCACCTTGTTATGTACATCATTCAATTTGACTTGAAATTTCTACCAGGAACAATTCAATCATATACCCTATATGGCCACTCCAGAACTCAATTAGCTTCAGTCATAAAATCATCATCTTGGTTTCATAATTGCAGCTTCCAGGCCTTAAAGGTAAAGAACCCTTCTTGTATGATTTTTTTTCACAGTTTAGATATCCATTTTTCCTCACAATTTCTTCAGTCATTCTAATACAGTTTCTGCTTAAACTTTTACAATAACTGTATTTTTAGTATTGTATCTCTTCTCTCCATGAAATAGCAACCTTAAAATAGGGTAAAATTTCCATCTTGTTTTGACTCAAAAAAGCACTTTTTCCTTGATTTATTTCCATCAAATATCACATTTTGCAGGCTGTTTTCACAGAGACTGGTTGGGGACTTCCTGCAGCTGTGGGTTGCCTGTCCAACAGCTTCAGATTTCTCAAAGTTGCTTGCTATTATTTATTCAAGAAAATATTTTCCTTCTTCCAGACCCCAAAATGACTCCTATGCCATAGGGAGAGGACTATATGTGGGGGGACTTCTGTTTTACTGCTGGAAACCCACAGAAATTAGTAAACTATGCCAATTTATTTCAATTTACTTGTGAGATTTAACAGGATTGGGTTTAAGCAGGTAATTAAAGCCATGCTAGTTTTGGAACACATACAGCTGTTATAAAGCACATCTTCCTTGTCTGCAGAAATTCAGGTTTTCTTCCACTTTCCTTGTACGGCTTAGGCATTTACCTTGTTATTTTATTTCTTCATGAATTTGCGTGCTTTTTTTGTGATGTGTTTTGGGGTTGCTTTGTTTGGTCAGGTTTTTGGGTTTTTTGGTGGTGATTTTTTTTCCTTTTCTCTACTTAATATTAGATTATTTTACTAAAGGCTAGGCAAATTAAACACAAAAAAAAATCCTACATGAGAATCAGAGAAAAAATGTCAGATGAAGGAATCCTAGTAACCTAATCTGTGAAAACAGTGTATTAAATTGACTGCTTCCAGGATTATCACAGGAGAACCATTAGGATGATTCAACAAAAGAAATTCTTTCCATAATCTCATACGAACTAAAGGGATATAGTAGTAACCACACGGTGGAGGAGGAACTGAAATTTGGAGCACAGCAGGCAGCACTGTGGGACTGCATGAGACCTATTATGGAATTTTTAGGGGAAAGAACAAAGTGGGGGCAATGGAGGGATGAAGATGAATTAAGATTAATAAATACAGAAGAAAAGAAGATAAAAGGTATACGTAACTACTGATCATAGTTGAGCAAGTGATAGTTGATATGCTTGTCTGACTGAGTCCTGCTTGACCACTGTAGTTTATCCTGTATTCATATTAATTTCTAGCTATCTTATCTGAACTCTAGATCATATAACTTCATGTGTGAGTGGTAGGGAAGGTCACCTGAAGTTAAATTGCAACTGTAAGATGTCTGAGTACCAGCTGCTGGAGGGATAAACTATAGGTCTGAAGGAGGAGATAAGGGTCTGGGTGTACTGGGTAAAGTGAAGTCTTTAAATCAGCCACTGGAGAGACCGTGTTTTTCCAGGGAGATGTATGCACTCCACAATGGAACTTCCATCCTGGTTGTTAAGTGAGGGTGAAAAGGACTAAGCTGCGCTGTTTGTGTTCTTGTGGGTGCCAAGATAGGCACTGCTCTCTGTGCTGGGATCTGTGCCCAGCATTGCTTGTACCATGTGTGTGCCTGTGGGAAAACATCTTCAACCTACAGAGTGGCTGAACGTGGGAACAGGGAACCACAGCAGATTCCCTTTGGTCCAGCTGGGATGGGAGGACTGCCCTGGTGCTGAGAATCTGCATGGATGCTGCTGCAGTGGGCCAGGAAGGAGATCCACCCCAGGTTCCAGGAATCCCATCATGTCTCCCACCTCCAACATGTAAAAAATTCTTTAGACATGCTATTTTATAATGCTGAACATTATTAAATCAAAAGGTATACACTCTTAAATGCTTAAGAAGTCAAAATGCACAATGGCTACACAGCTGTCTTGATCAGTCAGAATCAGTAAAAAAGACAACAGGACTTTTAAGGTTTTGAAAAACACTACTATTCTTGATCCCATGTGAATTAACATTCATAATGGCTTTATCCGCTAATTCTTTGTTGATATAATCCGCACCAGTGATTCCTCAGGCAGCTACATCAATCTGTAGTTCTTGGTGTATTTAGAATATTAGAGAAGTATTTCTTGTCCTTTTTTTTAATCTATTTTTTCCGAAGTTTGGCGAGCATCAAAGAAGGGACTAGAAAGTTTATGAGTTTAATTTTAGCAGACCCTTTCTTACCTACCACTGTTAGAGATGTTAAACTTTGTGTTGCAACATATTATTAAGGGATAAATATAGCCTCCTGTTTGTTTAAAAAACCAAACACCTAAAAAGAAATGTAGACAATTTCAGCTTAATCAATGTTATTATGTGCAAATTTATTAATAGCATCTAACAATTAACTCAGAACTTTTCAGAAACTTAGTACATTTTTTTAACGACTCCTTGGGTGTTTTGGATTATACTTTTACTGATAATTTTAACTTTTCTCAGCAATAGCTTCTCCTTTGCATACAGCCACAGGAAAAGGATCCTTAGTCTCACCTAAGCAATTGACAGTATAAAAATAGTGATTAATTATGGGATAAAATGGGATGTTAGGATATTCCTAAGACCATTCATACCAGTGACAGAACTCTCTTCTTGCCCCAAATCACCTGATCCAGTCAAAGTATATCATTATTGCATGATTAAAAATCTGAAATATTTAGTATTTTAACAAATCAGCACAAAGTCCATGGCTGGCAAATTCATTGCATGTCACTTTGTTTTCTGAAGACCTGGAATCCAAAACTGAAAGTCCTATGCCTGCAACTCTGTGATTGAGGGTAACATGGCATGGGAGTGCTGCTCTAGAACCAGACAAGTTTACTGTTGCTTCCAACAGGGGTTTAGTTCCAATGCTTTGTTGGGGATTTGGGAACTGCTGATATTTCAGAAATATTGTAAAGATTTTTTTTGAAGATACTGGATTTCAGAGTATTTGGTATATGAGTTCTTTGGATATCTCCATCTTACTTCAAACCAGTTAGCATATAAAATGAATACTGTAAGATATTAAAATGAAGTACAACCCATATCCTACAGAAGTCCTCAGGTGAAAATTTAATCTTGCAGAATATTTAAATATTTTAAATAACAAATACGTAAACCTTTTAGTGTAGTCATGGACAATAACTTCCTCTTGAACTGGCATAATTTTTTCAAATGCATTTTATGCTATTAATTGTGCACCTCCTCGACTGAACTGCAGCTGTAAGCAGTCATAAATGAAAAGGCATTACTGTAGTCCATGAAAAAGGTTAAATTTGGTGGCTAAATTTATCTCTTGTGCATTTAAAGAGCCAAATTCTTTAGGCAATCAAGATAATTTTCCAAATATTTTGAGAATCAGTCTTGTATGTCTCAGCTTTTCACCAATGTAAGAATAACACACAGAAATAGACACGCTCCAGCCAATCAGAACTCAGAGTAACTGAACAGCTATTGATGTGTACCTGTATGGGTTTTTCCTAAGCTATGAGTTTCTCTGCACACTCATTGGTTGAGCTTATCTGATTTGCATAATCGCTACACAGTTATTTCTCAATAGTTCAGGCTGGTCAAGCTGTTTACCAGCAACAAAGATGCAGTCTCAGCTTCTCTTTCTCTCCAAATGATGTAGAAAAACTCTAAAATTTATGTGAAAGAATAGAATAAAATATTCCAAAAATCAAATAAAATGGAGCTGTCAAGCAGTTCAAAGGAAAATTGCATGAAAGACTTGATTCACTGGATTATGCCTATTTCCATAAATACACCCCTCCCCATCCTAATCTTTATCTTGTGCAAGCAGGTCAACAAGGTTCTTGTTCTCACAAGAATTGTAAGATTTCTATCTACTTCTTCCTAGCCTCACTGGGAGAATCCCACTCTATCCCTTCTGTTTAGTAACATATGTAGTTATTTCTGAGGAAAGAAGTACTTGGCAGATGAATGGAAAATGTAAGAAAAGGGGGAATTAAAATGGAAAGAAATAGAAATAGGAATGTAGGCAGAATTTAGTAAAATGAAGGCTTGGACAAACATGTAAGATAAACAGCAAGGGTTGGAAACACGCCTCTGTATTTTAAAAGAAAGTTTAGAGTTGGTCTGTTTCCATCACTTTGATTTCATCTTTGCCCATGTTTCAGTCAGAAGCTTTTCACTGTCACCAGCTTTATGACCATGTTCAAGTAGTCTTGTCAGTCTTCTTATTGAAATTTACACAGAGATTAAACTTTGTTAATTTAATGAAATTTAAGTCTAGAATGGATTACTGTTTTCTTGTCCTAATTTCTTTTCTATTAAAAGACCACAATTAAGGAAATCTGCATTTTCAAAAGCTTTTTTTATTAGTGAAGATTTTTAGTCAGTAGAAGACTAAACTATGTCTTCTTTAGATGATTATATTTTTGTTTAGTTCTCCCAAAACTGCCTTTAAATATAAATATTTATTTGTCTTACAAATAAGAATAGGGAGCGAAAATAAGGGCAGGTAAAGCTGACAATTTCCTAATTGTAAACACACAGAGGAACTGTCTAAAATTGTGATGTCAGTGTTCCTTGATCCAATGCAACTGACAGATGAGAAGACACTTCAGCGTGAAAAATGAAATCAGAGTGTGAAGTTGAGATGAGACTTATTTATATCACTGATCACAAATGCTTGCAGCTCACCACAGAAGAGAATGCAAATAAGTTCTTCCTATTTAGCTTCTCGTGGGCATTACAGAAAACTCAAATTAAATTACTTAATCACTGCTGCTCTAAGCCCTCAACTCTCGAGGACATATATTTGCCTTCTAAATTCAATGGACCTAAGACAGGGATTATTGGGCCTCCAGTCTATAGCTCCTCGTTTCTTCTTACAGTATTTATGGCAGTGAAGTCTACATAAACATCTAGAGGTAACTGAATATACTACTTCCACTACACCTGTAACTAGATATTATCTCTTGCAGTTCAGGCATATATTTTGGTGATAGTTGCTATTATGAGATTTTAGAAAAGATTGCTAACTTACAAATATGATTCAGGTTTTGCCAGCTAGACTGTTTTATTCCATGTTTATCCTTTAACAGTCTTCACAAATATAAAAGTACATTTCTTTAGAGAATACTTCCCTGGAACATTCAGACATGTGATTTAATCCATAAATGTGATTGTCCATGCTGTCCAGAAACAGAATTTAATTTTTGAAAATGTTATTCTTGCTTTTCTCCCCAGTTAAAAAAAAAAAAAAAAGTTACTGATTCTTTTACTTAGGAAAAATAAAACACAAACAAAAAACTAAACCACAAACCCAAAAACTACCAGGTCTGTAAGCCTGTAAAATTAGTGTCCTAATTTGCAGAGGTCAAAATCTCCCATATATCAGAGTGCGATGTTGTATCTTTTCTTCCTGTCCCACTGTGACAAGTACTTACCATCTGGCTGATCACCTGGTAACAGTGGATTTCCCACTTCTTCATCCTTCATTCTTTCCACAGTGTATTTTGAATATTGTATTTATGAATTAATTTAATATTTTGATCTACAGAATACAAGTTTGTGGGTTAATTTGGAGGAAAGTTTCAAAAACATTTTCAGGTGCAATGGAGAAAAAGTCATACTTTTCTTATTATTCTTATCTTTCTCAATTAACACCTCTCTCCTAATATAGTCTTAACCCCCTTCATCTCCTGTGTATTCAAGAAACTAGGGATAATACATGACATACCTAAAATGTCCAGAGAGTAACTCCATCAGTGAGCAAATCTTGCATGAAAAATTATTACATATTATGGTTCAAAATCAGCTGCTTGCATATACCCTGCACAATCAGTATTTAATACTATAAGGTAACAAATAAGTAAGATAATTAAGATAAATATAGGATAAAACTTCTAGCTCATGTGCAGGAAGAATTAAATACCCAAGCTGATGGCTAAATTTCCTTATTTTATTTTTATTCTTGGAGCTCCTGCTTTTATTCACTGTGCACTACCTCTTTAACATCTAATGTTCCATGTATTATATTTTAATATTTCTACTGCAAGAACTCATCAAACTGTTCATCAGTGTTATCTTCTATTACGCACTTTAGCCCAAATTAATTTTTCTTAATATCTCCTGTGAGGTTTGTTCAGTTTCCACACTAAAAGAGAGTGGCTGCATTCACAAAGCTCCAGCTGCTAATCCTGAGAGAAGAAAACATCTCCCTCTTGCCTCCCTCAGATGCTTTGCAAAGGGTTCTAACTCTGGTCTGTATCCTGGAGATAGGGACCAGTTTATTTTGATGCAGACACATACATCTAGTTAGTTGTCTATCTCTTCAGTTTCCACTGATTTTACCAACTTGTGGCACGGCTCATTTGCTGACACAAGGATGTCTAGTGGCACTGAGATGTACTAGACTATCTTGAGTAGTTTCAGTTACTGTTACAGAGGGATATAATTACTGCTTCTGTGTCATAAGTAACAACCCTGCACAGATGTCTTCAGTAGCATCTGACATGTCAAATTCCATTACTAATTATGTTTAGATAAATTAATTCCTGGATCTCCGCTAACCAGAACAGTAATTCAGATGAATTTAGCTATTTTTATGTATGTACATTCAATTTAGGGAGTAAATTAAGTTGAGTACAGATGGTGCTTCGTGGCATTTGAGATTTCTTAATAGATTTCACCTGGCTTCCAGAATTGTTTCAGAAGGGCAGAGGTGTTCTCTGGAGCCTTTTATAGACACTATGAAGAAGTATTAGAAGCTCAAGGGTAGAACTCTATATTTAGGAAAAAAAATTTAAATCCCATTCCGAGTGCCTAAAAACATGGAGCTGAATTGCACCAACACTATTTCTTGGAACAGAGAAATAACCACTTTTGATTTTGAAATCATCAAGAAGTTAGTTTATTTAAAAATATATTTGAATTGGAAAATCTGTTGAAACTGACAACCACAAAAGAAACAATTTGATACTAGAGTTTCATGAAAGAATTAATGACAAGCTATTTGTTCTCTCATAAACTAATTTGTCTAATTCTCTATAGCACTTGTATTTCCTCCTCTAAGATAAACTTATTTTACCTCATATTGTCTTTTTCTTCTTTGTTATATTTTTTTTCCAAATAATACGAGTCTATTTTAATTTCCCACAGTCATTGAAAATACTCCACAAAACACAGACATGTTCATAAATATATTTTGGCTTCATTTAGCAAGCTTTTATGAATTATAAACTTGCCCTTTTAAAATATTATTGTTTAAGAAGAATTAATTTTTTCACCATTCGGAAGTTTATTTATTGGTCTATTCTATAATTAATTCTCTAACTCGCACATATAAAGTTTGTTCTCTCATATTTCCTAATTATAAAGACATTGGATAGTATTCTGTATTCTTTTTGTTTTGATTTAATCCATTATGGATTTCTATCAAAAGGATTTCTTTCTTCATCAGCTAAAGTTTTTAGGTGAGGAATGACAATAAGGATTGTCTTCTATATTTTTATTAAATCATTGAGTTAAATGAACTGATTTTTTTTCTATTTCATTTCTTTATACAAGTTTTCTTGTCAGACTTTGCTTTAGTAGGAAAAGCTGCATCTAAGCTGTAGGACAGACACATTCTCTGGCATGTATGGTATGTTCATTGATACCTTTCAGAGCAGCTGATCTTTGGCACGGGCTGCTGCCTGCTCCCATCCTGAAAACAGGCGAGCGCTCTCTTCCTCCCTTCATGGAATGTCATCTATGAAATGGAAGGAGGTAGGCAGTGTGCACCTGTTCTCATGCGGCTGTGTAATCAGGGCACAGTCAAAAAGGTGTTCAAGTCAAGATGAAAAGTGTCACTAGAGCCTTTCCCTTCAGACACTGCTAATTATCTTTTCTTCTGTTCTCTTTAGAAGAAACACCCACCCAGCTATGTCCTGTGTTCTATTTGATTTTCCTTCATTCAGTAAGAGATAAGAACAGCTATAACAGTAATATCCATCTAGAGGCCACTTCAGGTAGTAACCAGTCACATTATCTTAAAAAAACCCATGTTTTGATATGGGTTTATATGCTCTTATATTAAGTGACAAAATTGATTTTACTTGGAATCTTAAAGCTGCAGGAACAGTCACCACAGAAAGCTATAGTTTGAACTCCTGGAAACTTTTAACTCCTGCAGAGTCATGTCAGAGGGTTGACACAATATATTAGCATTGTCTCTCAATTACATCACCTCATTATCTGAGACTTGTGACTGAGATATCCATACTTACAGGTTGAACCTAGTGAACTATATATCACTATAGGCATCATTATAATGCAACATCTACATAAAATATCAGAATTCTCCATGGAAGGGGAAGGCAATTTTGATTCTTATATATATCTTTGTCCTGGTGGAAGAGAGTGGGGAGGAGCTTAGCGCAGTGTAAGTGTGGCCAGGTTGTTATTCTGTACCTGTTATCTCTTATATCTATTCTATTCTATTATTCCTGAGGGATGTGGCTCTGGGAGGAAAAGTCGAGCGTCCAGCCAGAAGTGCAGCATTTTGCCTTCCTTCTCTACAGCAGGAAGGGGGTGGTATCAGCCCCTGTGGACCCATCCACAAACGCCACCCCATGTCCTCCTCCCATTTTCTCTGGAACGCAGCTACAGGACACAGTGCTGAAAAGACAGAGGCAAAAATGTGAATCAGCAGTAGAGCTGAACCAACAGGACGGGCGTGGAGGCTGCAATGGGGAAAGGACTGGTGAGGCCAACCCCTAGCACATGCAAGGTGACAAGAGGCCAGGTGACAGGAGCCAAGCTGAGCCTGGTCCAGCCAAGCCGAGCTAAAAGGAGCACAGCGGAATGGTTGGAAAAGCAACAGTGACTTGGGGAACCCACTTCCAACACAAGACAGTGGACAGTAGTGGAAAGGGCAGTGTAAGCAACTGCACAGAAATGAGCGGCAGTGGACCGTCAGAATGACCCAACTCAGATAACCCAGCTTTCAGGGAGGTTCTTTGTCATCGTTTGTCATCTTTCTGGGCTTGTGGCAGGAGTGTGGGAAACATCAGTTGAAGAGGTCCCCCAACATCTTGTCTTTGTTCCCAGTGGCCATTTGGAGTGGTATGTGGGAATGGTCGCCCTATTGCCTTTGTCTGGGGAAATCACACAGACACAATCTATCTTGTTTTTGTTTCTCATTGGCAGTGAACACCTTTTTGTGGGTAAAACACCCCCTTTTTGCTATTAATATTGCTGTTATTGTGCATATCTTATTCCATTGCTTTGTGCTTTCAGAAACTTATTTTCTCAACCCATGCTCTCTGCTGTCATCACTCCCTTTCCAGAAAGGGAGGGAGAAAGGGGAGTGGCTTATGTGGAGTTTAATTTTTGTCTGATGTTAAAACCAGCACGATCTTCCACTCAGAAGAAAAAGTTAAAAAGAGCTGTTTCCTCATGAGCCAGATTTTCAGATGTGGAAACCATAATGTGACTAAACAGACTAGTTTTCAGTTTCCTTGAAGTCTTTGATCTCCACATTTTATATAGCATTTTTATAGCTAAGAAGAAAATTCCCCCACCCCCCCCACCAAGCCCGAAAGTTTGATCAGGCAGAGCAAATTGAGCAATATTTGACCTTAGAAAAAAATAAAGAAAAAAAATTCAAAACTTTCCAGAATTAAAACCAAAAATATTATTGAATTAGCATAATCAAATAGAGAAAAGGGAAAGGGGGAAAAAGGATATACTTAAACACTTCTTTCCCTGTTATAGTTTTTTACTAAGCTATTCTAGATTCTCAAGGAAGACTTTGGTAAAATGAACCTAAGCTGCAGGAACCATAAACCTTAACCATAAATCATAAACTTTCTAAGAGATATCCCTCTTAGAAAAACAGTGAAATCAAAACATCCACATTTGCATATGAAATATTATTCTTCACACTGTTCAGGCTTTGCAAGCATATTGTTACAAAACTGGGTCATTTTCCTTAAAAAGTATAAAAATATTGCAACTAAGAAAAACATAAAAAATTATACCTGGAAAATACATCAGTTAAGATGAAAGAAAGTAGGATAATTATACTTAATTTATACTTCTCACTAAAATGCTTATAAACAATACTAGACAGAAATGACTTATCAGCTGTCATATGACTCTTCAGGACTTATCTGTATTTCAGACAGCTATAGAATTTTGACTATCAATGTCTCTAAAAATAAGTATTTCTTAGGAAGAAAGTAAAAAACCCTTTTTTTCCCCCAAAATCTCAGTGCCCACTTTGCATATTGAAGTACTTATTTTCTAATCTGCCAGAAATAATACTGAAATATTTTATCTTTGGAAGAAATTATCAAGCAACTTTCCCATCAACATTAATTTTGGTGGGTTGTTGTTGTTGTTGATTGTTTTGTTGTCTTTTGTTGTTGTTGTTGTTGTTTGTTTTTTGTTTGGTTGGTTTGGTTTTTGATTTTTGGTTTTTTTTGATGACTGTCTTTTTGATCATCTTGGGGACTATTCTTAAGAATGTAACTCTGCCTGGTAAACGCTACTGTCTTTCCAAGACAGTCAGGTTCTAGCAAAGATTTGCTCTAACAAATATCTGGCTCAACTGCAGACTGGGTTATTTCAATTTCTGTCCTCTTTTGCTTAACAGCTTAGACATACCCTGAGCATCTTCTCTCAGTAATTATCTTGTCATTTTTGTTCTCAGAGGACAGGAACACATAAAAACTCATTCATTAAAAGTAGAATGTTACCCGATAAAACCAGGGAATGAAAAGAAGACTGAGAGGATGACAAAAATGACACCAGAAATTCATTATTGTAATATAGGCTACACTAAAATATTAGCAATACATAATGTTTTCTTTTAGGAAAAAGGAAGGGCTTTTCCCAAAGTTAACAAATATAGAACTAATGTCTGAAAGCTCCTTTTAAATTTATAAATCAGCTACATTAACACCTAGGTGTCTAGCTCTGTAGTGTTCTAGTTATGTAACTGAATTTTCATTTAACGTGGCTATTTGCTAAGTCACACTTCCTCTTACTACCAACTTAAATTGGTGTATCTTCACTGCACACTTCCATTTATATTTTATAAACATAAAACATAATTAAATAATCTGATCTGTTTTTTCTTTTCATATCTTTCCCTGTACGTTGACTTACACCTCCAGTGTATTATTTATGGTAATAACTGAACATAAGCATTCTTCACTTAAAATATGATAAAAGAGGCTGTTGGAAGAATATCGTATTTGAAAACCTTCTAGCCAACCCACAATCAAAAAGTCAAAAAGCAAGAAAACTACATCTGAATTTACCTATAAATTACCTTAAAACTGCAATTTAATTATTAAAAGTTAGAATATGATTAGAAGTGTGATATTAGGAAATACTATGCAATTTCTTAGAGTGGTGGTCCAATTATGTATTCCAAAAACATAGCTTCTCTTGGAAGAGTAGTAACATTAATAAATATAATTTATACTTGTTTGGAGTAGATTATGATAAAGAGAAACATGCACAAAACACTTCATTTCAGATACTGGAATGATAGGAGTAAATTAAGTACTGAGATAGATGCCCCTGCTAATATTATATTATTAAAGCATGATTTTGTATTTGTCACATAGCCTTTTTTCAATGTCATTTTCCTCTTACTAAATTAGATAGTGCTTTACAGAGAGACAATAAGTATCACACCCCTGGGAAGAAAAAGAAAATAGAAACTCAAAATGTTGAATTGTATGATGAGTTTCTTCTAAAAGAAAGTTCAGGAGGACTTAGAAGACATGTATGTGGTAATTCTCTGTGACTTTAAGAGAAAAACTTTAAAATACATCTGATGTAACCTAGAAATTCCCCAATGTCTGCATATCTCCTCCATCCTTACCTGAATCTTGTATGCCTCCTGCAATATGCAAAGGTCTTGCTTTGCTAGTGGAATAAGGACAATTAAGGTCTGAGATAGTACATCATTATTTTTGGCATTATGCTTATAATGCAAAATTTTGCAAAACTAAAAGATTAGCTACTAGTTTAAAAATGTCTGGAAAGCCATCCAGCTCTGCTCAGTCTCTGCTCATAGAATTTCTGATTGGTTGAATGTCAGTTGTTTGAATAGCAGGTCATGGGGGAGGAGGTTTATTTACATTCTTATAAAATATTAATATATACTTAGAAAGTACCACTTCCATGTTGGCAAAGTGAAATATTTTACATTAAGAATCCCAGAACAATTAATCTGATTCCCACAAACATATCTCTTTTTAAGCAAATAGAACAAGTATATTATAATTTATTTATAAATTAATGAAAATTGCAGATTTCTCTTTCCTTCACTGCATGGATGAATAAAAAACCCAAATGTATTTTTATTCATACTAAATAAAATAATTGCTTGGTCATGAGATTTAGCTAAGGCCATCTAATGTGGATTAACTTCTGTTAATTGACAAAATTCCTTGTTTCTTTCTCTTCATCTTTTTCAATCCACATGTGAGAAGTAATCTGGAGGATTCCATGCTTGGTATAGATGAAGCACCCAAATTGCTGTAATAAACTGTACAATCATTAGTGTAATGGAAAAGGAAAAGAAGTAGTAGTTCTTTGACATACAATTTTCCTCATTCAGACCTGAAAACCATTCGATAACTCAGAGAAAAATGAAAGAAGTTGACTTCCATAATAACATAGACTGTCTCATCTTGGTGAAAACATGTTTGGTAATATGCAAACAAACCTGGGTCCTGAAATTTTATTCTGAAACCTTTATCCAAGCAAATGTGGGTGAAGTGATAATTGTTTAGCACAGAAGTCCATCCAAAGTCAGTGAAAACTGAAGGAAAACTGAAAGTCATTTGATGTCAGTTGATTATATGCCATGCATTCATTAGAACTGCAGCTCATCCTGCTAAACTGCAGTGAACTAACATGTGTAATGTCGCAGATCTCTTTACAGGAGTTTTCAGTAAATGATCCTTAGTATTCCCGAAGATAACACAGTTCCTTTCCTTTGTCATGTTTACAGCTAACAATATGTGTACCATAAGATCTCTGAAGGCAAAATAAGTTCTAAGATATAATGTGAAAATCTGAAAGAAATGTGAATGACTGTTTACTATTTTATGTATTTATGTATCAGTATTTCATAACTTTATACATATATATCTTACATACATGTATCATGAAACAGGAAATTAGAAGTTGAAGATATGGGAAATCTGATATCAAAGATCTGACAGAAATGTGCTTTAGAATACATTGAGCCAAAGCCACTGCCTTCTTAGTGAGCAAATTAAAATGGAGTCCTTAACCCACAATATCACTGTGACTTAGGAAAGCATCCTGATTAGGAAAGAGAATTTACATCATCTCAACTTGAAGAACACTAGATTTCCAAAGCTCCTTATATTTAAATAGGTGACTCTGTGTTTGGGGAGAGCAAAAAAAATTACAAACTAAGTATCTAAATCTAGAATTTGTCTTCAGGTATTTCAGCCATGGCTTCAACCCAAACTCTTCCTCATCCTCATCTGATCTTCCATTTTAAGAGATGTAAGATAAGGAAGTACTGTAGAAAGTTGAACTAAGTACATGATTCAGAATATTTTAATTTTGTAAGATATTTTAATTTTTGTAATTCAAAAGGTACATTCTAGCGCAAGTTTATCTGCACTCACAGCAAAATATCAGATTATCATTTTTGTTGACAAATAAAAATAAAATCATTAATAAATGTTATTCATTTTGGACGGAGTGACAACTCTGCTTGAAAACCACCATTCAAGCATTACACTGGAAACTTTTGGAAGAATGAGGAATCAATTGCTTCATTTAGTGCTTTAACCACAAAATTATTATCAAAGGGTTGTTGTGGGCTTTTTTGTTGCTTTTTTTTTTTCTTTTCAATAACAGAAATATATTATTTATTCATTATTTTTGAATGATTTAGAGCATGATGGACTCATTGTGGTGTCTGCCTGACTCATTCACAGTTCATTCCTGCAACCACTATTCACTTAAAGAAATTCTGATTTGTGGATGACTTTGGCTTTAATGTGTATATTTTGGGCTGTTTTATGTTGGTAACAAGCATAACCTTGGACAGTTTGAAAAGACACTATCTCTTGCATGAAAACTATCTTCTTGCCTTTGTACTTTGATTCTAAAATTACAGGGACTGTAAAGCATTTGATTCCTTTCTTCTTTCCCCATGAATAGAAAATTACTCTCACTGCATCTATTTTCCATTCCTTAATTATTTATGAAAAAATAAAAGTCAACAGCTGAAAATAAGCCTCTAAAATGGCAATAAACATGTTCTTTAAAGTAGACATATTGTTAAATCCTGGTTTTCCAATGCAGAATCAGAAGTTCATAGACTTATTGTGGATATTAAACCAAGAGGGATCTATGAAATAACTTTTTCCTCAGATGCATAGAAATCAGTTCTTGTCCTCTATTAGTCTGAGCTTTACAACATCTGAATTTAAATCACAGAGAGACCAGTGGAGGCATAAAGACACAGATTCAGTCAGCACATTTCATGCGTTTAGTCTGGAATTCATTTGTTTTATCTTTAAATATTTACAAAAGAGATGTGTATATTTGTCTTCCTGGATTCTTTTCATGGTGAAGAGAGAAAAATAGGCACTTGCACAGAACAATTATTCTGAAAATGTTAAGTGTCTGCTTTATGATGGAGTGAATCATTCCCCTAGATGAGCCTGTTTCTCTCCACTGATTATAAAGACAGTCTAAACATCTAAATCAGATGGAGAGATCTGCACCACAGATGCCTGTGTTTGATCAGATGATCTCATTTTCCAGGTGCTGCGGTCACAAAGTCTGTTCTCTGCAGTCCTGATAAATTGTTAACTCTCAGAATAGTTCTTTAGTTTGAACCTTGGCCAGCATTTTCTTAGTACAGGTGGCTTGTAAGTACAAGTCAAAGTTCATTTCTACCAAGCAATTTAATATGGACTACTAACATTTCCAGAGAGTAAAAGAGTTTAACACAGTGCATGTGTGACATTCTGCACTGACTCTGGTGTCAGAGAGTAGTTATGAGCATGTTTAACTTACAGGACATAGTCCACGAGGCAGTAATTTCCATATTTGCTACAAGCAACAATTTCTGATCAAGTTATACACACAGAAATCATATCTTATTCCCCATATTGATCTCAGTCTATTTTCATTCCACATAGCCACAATCAGTGCTAGCAGGCCTAATATTTTGGGACACATAGCCTGTGGTTGCCATTAAGAATGTAAAAATTGTATTCCAGAGCTCCATTTAAATCTCTGTTTAGAGCGCTATCCATTTACATCCAGTAATGGTCATTTAATGAAAAAGTATATAATGTAGCAGCAGTTTTCATTTGGTATACCTTTTCTCTCTCCTTCTCTGGTTGATTTAGTGATTATAGCATTCTCAAAGCTTTCATTCAAATCCCTTGCACATCCACAAGGACAGTCAGGAAGTTTCCACAACCCTAACTTTAATCCAGTCAAGCTCTGCTTTACTTTGGGGATATTGTAGTGTTGATTTATAGATTCCTTCTGCAAAATCATATAATTAGAGAATGTTTTCGGTTGAAAGGGACCTTAAAGATCGTCTTGTTCATCAGCTTCCCTGCCATGGCCAGGGACATCTGCCACTACATCAGGCTGCAAAGCATCAACAGATCTTTGTTTTAATAGAAATACAGTAAGTGTACTAAAAGTATGCAACACTGATACAGGGAACAAAATTAACTATTCCAACAAAGCACACTTGAAAAACTGTGACTAGAAATGCTGGACACTGAAACAGCCTCCTCACTTTAGTGGATAAAAAATAATGTGTGTGACACTTTAAAAAAATGCAGGACACTGCAATATCACAGGATAGAGCATCTTCCCCATGACCCAGACTGCATGTAAGGCACTATTTTCTATTTATAGGTATCCTGAATTTCAATCATATTATCAGCTACCTGCTGAGTCTGGCAACATACCTAATTTCATGTTGAGCCACCTGACTGCTTTTTCTCTAAAAAACATTTTCCAGTCTTATTGTCAGTGACCTAGCAAAGGTTAGCCATAAATCTTTTTCTCAGCAAGGGTGCTGATAGTTTAAGAGCTTCCCTAATAAGCAATGCTATATTTCAGAGCTTATAGCCTGAACAGCAGGAACTATCACATCTTTTTTTTTTTATTTAGATAGGGCTGTGTAAATCCAACAGGTTAGTGAAAAAATGTGGAGTTTTTTTGGTGTATCTGTGTGTCAGAGTTTGGACCTAGGTTTTTTTTGGTTTTTTTTCTTCAGGAATTTTTCTCCCATGGATTGCTAAGGAGCTAATAGCTGGGTACTTAAGAGAACAAAAGCACATGGCCAAGGCCTTTCTCCTTGACAGGGCGGGGAAAATCTCTCTCATGGAAGTAGGGACAATGTGAGATCTGGGGACTGAAAAAGCAGGGNTCCCATATCTTTGCCTGAGAGCCTCTTGACTTCAAATTTATAATAATTCAGAGGGAGAGGGGTTACAGTTTTTCCATTCCAAGGGAGGCTCCTGCCTTCTTTAGCAGACACCTGTCTTTTAAACCAAGACTCTGTGTCTGATAGAGTATTTGTTTTATTTGTGCTTATTCAGTCATGTTTTGCTGTGACTGATGAATACCCATTCATACTACCTAGTCAGACTGTCTGGTTCACTGTCTTTTCTGCAAGTAAACTAGAATTAAATGTGCCTTATATAGAGGCTGCTCTTATTTAAAATAATGAAAATCAAACTTTTCAGTTTTAAATGTAATACAATTTGTTTCACTTATTTAAGAATATGGAAGATATTATTTGGGATATAAAGCAATTCTTTAAACCAAAAAAGCCCCCTTGGATTCATTTTCTTACACTTAGCTTAGCTTTCGTCTGTTTCACCATGTCACTGAAACTGACTGTATTAGACATTAGTACAATATGTCCCCTTTTTCCCATTAAAAAAAAAATTGTGCTTGCTAGAAGTTGCTGCTTTTTAAATCCACTGAATTATTTACAGCCCAAGAGTGATTTTCTTTTTGGCTATAAGGAAACTACTCTTAGCATACTTAAATGGTGATCCTGATGAAGAGTCTGATGATAAAATAACAGTGAAATTTTGAACCATCAAAGAAAAGTCTGTGCTAATGTATTTCTTAAAATGCTATGGGGTTTTGATCACTTGTAGACTCATGTGGGAGAAAAAGGATTGGAAGTACATTATATTTCAATATATTTCATGGTCACCAAATACCTCAGACTTCAGTTGCAAATAAGTGTCTTTTATGGTGTCCCATTTGCCAAAAGACAGAATAGGGTCACTCAAAGTTCATAATGAAAAAACCCCAAACTTAAATATTAGTCTATAGCTTTTTCAGAGTATAACATGTTCACATAATATTTCAAGGACATGAGATAAAAATATGACATAAAAAAGAAAGATAAATATGACAAAAATATAGAAATCTATTGCTTTCAGCTATGTAAAAGTAAATTTGGAGTCCACTGAGCTCTCCATTTTTCTTATAAAAGATAGCCTGAAACTGATATAATTGTAAATGAGACAAGGACCTGATCTGATTTTGATTTTATTTCTGTCACAAAACTCAGAGTAACATATTAATTTAGAACACAAGCCATTGTAAAGTCTGTTTTCAAAAGCACTGCTCCTGGAGAAAGCTAAGTGGAAAGACACATAGCTTGAACCTACCAAGCCTGTTACAGATAAATGAAAACATAATTTCAGCATTCTATTGGCTTAAGTTCATCAAATTCACAACCAGGTATGTAGACTATGTTAAAGTACTCAATATATTTTCTCATGAGGATATTAATGAACACTAAATAGTATGGCATGATGTGTAAAATCAATGTAAGGTATACATACCATATTGCTCAAAAAGTATAAGCAGAAAATGATAAGCAGACAAAGAATAAATCCTCTATTAGATGTAGAGCTAAAATTTAGGCTACTTCTGTACTACAAAGATATAATTTCTACTTAGGACTGTTACAATAGTGTAACATACCAAAACAGTGGCCTTCTTGGCCATTAACTGTCATTATTCACATTATCTGCTCAGAGAGAATGAACAAATTGTAGTCATTATATGGATCCAAATAGTTTCCAATATAAAAAATAGTGCAGGGACCAAATACCGTGTATTATTATTATTATTATTATTATTATTATTATTATTATTTTCCCAATATTTTTAAACCCCAAAATATTTGAATGCACTATAGAAGGCAGATTCACATGAACTTACTTTCTGTGCTAGTCACATACAGAATGCATCAAAAAGAGGAGACAGTGTTTCAGCAAATTTATAAATGTTCCAAAGATCATCAAATCTCCTCACTACAGCAACTGTGCTTTAACACAAAACAGCAAGAGGTCTAAAACTTTAGGAAATTTTTGGATTTTATCTTTAAGAAGGCCTAGGGAGCCAAGTCTGCCCCCATGAATCTGAATCACAAAATTTCAGAAGTTTGGCTGTCTTGCTGCTTCTTACTACTCATATTCCCATTTTCATAGAAACCACTGTTGTACACACTGAAAAATGGGATAAGGTACTGTGACATAATTGCTGCTTTACACCACCCTGTTTTGCTTTTATGTTCAAAATGGAGATTATTTCAAAGTACCATTTTCCATATTCATCTTGCTGACATGAGTTTCTATGGAAACAGGAAAAAAGTAATAGCTGAGTCCTAGGAGCTCCTGTTCAACTCAGTGACTAAACCTAAAAGAATTCTACTCTGAGCAGAAGGAGAAAACCAATTTGAATTCTATTCTGTAATGGCTAAAAAGTTTTTGCTCATGAATTATTTGAAGAGAAGAAATTTTTTTCACTTCGGTGCTCTGGAGAGTTTATTATCTATTTATTTTCACTTAGTACTATATAAAATACATTAATCTGGGACACATTTCTATTCAGAATTTAAAAAAAACCACACCAAAAACACCCAAAAACAAACCAAAAAGGCATAAAATGTGTCTACCGTGACCTTGTAAAGAAACTTCTAATTTTCTTTCCTCAGGAAATCAATTAGTAACACAAGACTTAGTGACTGAAATCCAGCATGGTGCACTAAAAATTAAAAACTAAATTAAAACTAAAAATTAAAACTAAAAATTTCCGGATTTCACTAGAGAAAATAAATAATTTTTTTTTCAATTAAATTTATAAATATGCATTTAGGAGAAAAAAGTTGACTTTTGCTTTTTTAGATCAATAGTAAAATTTATTTGTTTGGAGAGTTTGTTTAATTCTGTAAGTTTATTTTTAGTACAATACATTGACTGAGTTCAAGATGCTTGAAACAAAACATGGCTGTAGTTTTGCTATAGTTACACATTACATTCAAGTGTTATTCCATTTCTAATCTCAACTTCACTGAAATGAGTTGAAGATCTCTCATGGATAAGCTTTAGTAAATCCCTCCAGTGCGGAACCAGAACAAACCACAAGGACTTTACAAGTTTCATTGCTGTCCATTTTTAAGTATTATTCAATGCAATATTATCATTGATTCATAGAATGGTTGGGGTTGGAAGGCAGCTTGAAATTCACCTAGTTCCAAGTTCCTTGCTATGTGCAGGGATGCCATCCATTGGATCAGGTTGCTCACAGCTGCATCCAGCCTGGCCTTGAACACTTCCAGGGAAGGGGCATCCACAACTTCTGTGAGCAACCTGTTCCAGTGCTTCACCACCCTCACAGTAAAGAATGTTTCCCTAATATCTAGTCTAAAACTACTCTCTGTCAGTTCAAAGGCTTTTCCCCTTGTCCTATCCTCTATCCCCTGCCCTCATAAAAAATTCCTCTATATCTTTCTTATAGTTTCCCTTCAGTTGCTGGAAGGCCACAATTACGTCACCCCAAAACCTTCTCTTCTATAGGTTGAAAAATCCCAACTCTTTTAACCTTTCCTGAGAGGAGAGCTGCTACATCTCTCTGATCAACTTGGTGGCCCTCCTCTTGACTTGCTCTAACAGATCCATGTCCTTCCTGGGGTGGGGACCCCAGAGGTGGATGCAGCACTGTAGGTGGGGTCTCACCAGAGCAGAGGAGCAGAATCCCCTCCCTCACCCCGCTGCCCATGCTGCTTTGGATCCAGCCCAGGATCCAACTGACTTTCTGGGCTGCAAGTACACATTTCCATCCCATGTCCAGCCTCTCACCCACTGGCAATATTCTCATCAAGATCTACATGTTCACTTATTTCCAAAAAATATCATGCATAAAGAGTGACTTTAAAATGCATGTCATTAAAATATTCAAAACCTTTTCTTTTCCAATCACAGAATTCAGTCTTAAGAAAACCTATAATTTCCAATCTTTGATTTTATACAGAAATCTGTTCTATTTGTCAACTGTCTCTGTAATGATATAGAACAAACACAAATATATGTAACTATGTTATATATAAAGCTGTTCAAGGCATACTGATTTGCAGACAAAATCAAAAGTAGATATGTGTGACTGAGATCCCATCTGTGTACCCCTATGGATGGATTAGACAAGGGATCAATTTTTCTCCTTGTTTTTTGTAATTGTCTAATATTTTAACAGCAGAAAGAATTAATATTTGTCTAAGTTAGGTAAATAAAATTTATAGCTGGCATTTGTGTAAATTGCCAGAAACACAGCAAATGAAACACTATATACAATGGTATAAAGATTAATAAAAATTAGAGGTGAAATTGTGGCTAATAATTTCACTGAAAGAACTCACCTTGGTTTCTCTAGGGATAGTATTTTACTGAAGGAATATAAAGAAATGTTCTTATTTCAGGAATGTCTGTTAATATTTATAACAAAACAGCAGCTCCACACCTTTCTGGGAAACTAAGCCTACTCCACAGATTGATGTTCTAGTATATATTATATAAATAAGATTAATGAATAATTCAAGAGAGCTAATAATGCTTCTTGTGATATTTTGTGTTTTAAAAGTGATTGGAAGTATTTCTTTTTCTATCTAAGAGAGGACATGTATAAAATCTGCACCAGGAGGACAATGTTTACAGAAAAGGGGATGGTACCAACTCATTTGAGCTAAGATTTTCCTTTGGGCTTAATCTCACTGCAATGTCTGGAAGACATTTTGCCATAATGACATGCAAGTGAAAGGTAGCTGGCAGTCCTCATCATCTTTCACAAGCATTCTTTATTTAGCTGATTTGTTGTTATATAACTGGTCTTATTATACCTATTTTTTGAACAGGGACCATTAAATCAATGGTATGGGAAGCTAATATGACTGTGTTAGCATCGAATTAAACATATCCCCTTTCAAAAATAAGTAAATGAATAAATAAATAAAGCCCAGAATATATTAAAACTGTTTGCTCTTGAGGCAGACATTTACTCTGTCACACTGTAAGGAAATAGTGGCACTCTCAACACAGTTGTAGAAATATTTCTTTCTGACAGACCACACTAAGGATGAAATAATGCACGGCTTGGTTTCAATATGTCCGTAAGTCAATGACTTCCCTGGTTGCAATTTACTTCTGCATTTGCAATTTAAAGCTGAGATCCAGAAAGATCAAATAATTTTTAAAATACACGTGACAACTTTTTCAATGGTCTTTCTGACCTACAACAAGAGGAAATGGAGGTTTAAAAATTGCATTCCCAAGTTTAAGGGTAGCATGTCATCTGAACACACTAAATGGAGCAACAGCACTTTGAAAATGCAGTGCGGAATTCAGTCTGAATTGCTAAGTTTCTGGTTCCCCATACTTAAACTTTCATTTTTGCCAGGTCTTGGGACTGTCACATTCCAGCTTGTTCGTGCTGTCTGGGCATACTGGGCATATTGGGCATACTGGTTTCTGCAGTCACAAAATGAGCTGCAATTTTACACCCTTAAGCAAGAATCATAACTGGAAGCATTATCTATCACTCTCCCAGCTGGAAGCAGGTAGAATTTATCTGACTTACAGATGTTTAGTGTATGCATCTATTTGTATGGACACTTGTGTATACAGTTAATTGGCATAGAAATGGCTTATAATCAATGGAAAGAAAGACTGTATGAGACTTAGTAGCATGGGTAGATTTATTCCAAAAAATGTGTGGATAGGATTTGCAGTTAACAGGGGTTGCTTCTGGCCTTAGTAAGGTGAGTTTTGTTCTTGGACGCTTGCCATTGTGCAAAAGAAACCAGAAAGGACTAAAAGCAGGAAAAAGAAAAGGAGTGTCATGGACAGTGATAGATTCAATCAGTGTTGAATATCTCCATAAAACAGTTATATCCAAGATCAGACTTCTTGGAAGCACCCAATTTTCTAATTGTACTCTGAGACTTCAACAAAGCTTTGTTCAATTTTAGAAATTTTTGCCATTATTTTTCTTCAGAAGAGCAGGTTTGTTTTAGTAAATGTAAGTTCCTGCTTGTGAACTTTCCATAACTGTACAAGGAACTCGTTCCCATTTTGTGTTTTCTCTGCATCAAGTATAAAGATTAAATTTTACCAGTAAATGTCACCCTGTGACTGAGTGCAAATTTTGAGACAGTGTGATTGATCAGTGACTTTGACCTTAAGAAAGGATTCATAAATAGGTTTAAAAGACAGAGTGGACATAACTTGCACTTCTGACCTTGCAGAAGTGAATTTTTTAGGTTTGTAGCACTCAGACTACACAAAATTCTCTCTCTACAGTGCTGCTTCTGTGTCAGACTCTCCAAGATTGCAGTGTGGTTCTTACAAAGAAAATAGACTCTTACTATGTATAAATAAAAAATGTTTCTTTCTGCTATATGCAAACTAGAAAGATTTCTGCTGCTATCAACTACTTCTTTGATGTTACATTTATGCCTCCTTATTCACCAAGGAGTTTCTGTATCTTTTTTCTCCCTATATTTGCTTTGTATCAATACAATCATTCGAGTAAAACCAAAACAAAACCTATTTATCCCAGAAGTGATATTCTAAAAAATATGCATGCTGTTCTGACTCATTGAATTGGATGGTGTACTTTTACTTTCTTTTGATTTTAAAAACTATAAAAATACCTCAAAGCCTGTATTTCCCTTGAGAATAGCATTTATTCTGGTGTGATTTCAGTTTGTTTTGGGAACAGCATTTACTAAAAACTTAATATCATAGCTCACACCTTTTTATTTTAGTTCTACTTCTTAAAAAGAATGGCCAATAAAAAACAGTAATTAAAAAATATGTAGAATTAAAATTCCTAATACTTTTAGAAACTTAAAAATCTTAGGAGCATAAGCTGCTTTAGCCTTTAAAAAGCAGGAGGCTAAAACTCCAAATCAGTTTGAATTCTCTGAGCCAATCTTTTTCTGTTAGAAAAAAAAATGAACAGAGGCACAAACTAGATAACAGCCTTTTATGGGGTACAGAAATTAAAGTAACAGAATTACCTTTCAAAGAGATCTCCAGGGCTTTAATGTAAAAATAGCTATTATTTTATTAGACAAGGCTCTAATCCACAGTCTGTTCAGCTGTACTCCAGACTTCTATAAGATAATCAATGCNATATATATATATCTTTGGAGACGCTGGGGAGCCATCTTGTGGTGATTTGATTTAACCCTCAAAAGAAAGGAGTCTAGTTTGCATGAAACTGTTTCATTTTCAGATCAATTAAAGGTTTTCATTGCACATACAGAAGTTTTTGGCTGGAAATGTATTTTTTTCTTTTTCTGTACTTCTGCTCTTAGACATTGACAGCAAAGTATATCTAGGAAAAAGGTGAAGAGAAAGAAAAAAGAATAAAACAGGCTGTGTTTCCACAAAATTTGTTTTTAAAAGCTACTATAACCCATTATGCTGCCTATAACTGAATGATTTTTACCAGATGCCTTTTCTTCAGAAATATAATATCATCAAATAAGAGAATGTCATAAGGGAGAAAAAGAAGTAGTTCTTCAGACTGAGAAATCTACAGATCATGTTTTTATATCACACACTTCAGTCAATTTTTTGGTTTTTTTCTTGTCATGCAAACACAGTAACTTCTCTGCAAGGGCAGACCTCAATAAAAAGTTGAATGTGTGTTTGATACATTTATGTTTAATTGTTGAAGACTTGCAGTTAGGAGACTTAGATTCTTATACAGAATGACCTTTGCAAGTACACAGAGAATCTTCATTAGAAATTCTAAAAGCAACTGTAAAGTTGAAAAAGGTACATTGCTACTGCATTTGAGCTCTGCCTCAGCTGAAAGGAAATAATTCAACATTCATTCCTTGGAATACATTTGGCTTGCTCCCTGCTTGAGAAGACTAACTTAGTAGTATCTAAGTTTGCATTTACTGGGCTAAATAAGCAGCAATTGACTTCATGAGTCACCATGCATGTCAGCACTTTCAATACAAGTATTGCACTGAGAATTTTTGTTACATGTGTAAGTTATATAAGGGCAATAGTTCTTTTGAGGTATTATTTCCTTGTATCTTAAAACCAAGAAAAACTTCTTAAACAATATTTACAGAAGAGGTAAAAGCTGCTTTTCAGCAACTGCATTCCCATGTAACAATAAGTTCTTGAGTATGTGGCCATGAAAACGTGCTTTGCATCCAAGGATAAGCATAGTACTTGTTTGTGTTGGTTTTCTGCTCTACCCATGCCCTGCTTGTGTGTATTGTTGTTCTCCTTTGTCCCTCCATTTCTTCTGCTTCTTATATTTACCTGTAGGCATCCCTAAGTAAAGGTAGTATCACTGCAAGAGGTAAGGGGTCAAATAAGACTGAAATGGTATCAGAGAATTTATCCAGGAACCAGGATGATTAATATTGGCATTTTTATTCCCTTCCACTTTCTCCCATCAGCACAATTTAGCTTTTCCTGATTTCACATATTTTCAACTATTGTCCTGGTTAAAAGAACCATTCCAAAATTTCAGCCTACATAGTGGAGTGGGCTTATTTTTTAAACCTGTATTCAAATCTGCTAAGCCATTCCAGCATTTCCACAAGTATACATTCTGCTCACCTTTTCTGCGAGAATTTCATCCATACAGTTTAAATTTGAATCATTCTAAACCTCACCTCACTGTCAGAATTAGTTTTGTATGAAGTCATCTACACAGACACTGTAGTTTTCCTTCCTAACATACTAAGACAGTCTGAAATACTGTTCCTTTGGTTAATACATACCATGATGCATAAAGTAAACTGCACATAAGGGCAAGTTAATATTTCTTTCCCCATTGTGACAAATTTGCTTGCCTTGTTAATTTATTTATTCCAAACCTCTTGCAGAGACATTCTACCTATTCTTACACAGGTCTTTAAAAATTATATGCCTGATATAGACCATATTCAATTTTTCCAGTGTCCTATCTGAATCACATATTAGAGGTGCTGAAAATGTAAAAGTTTGAATAAGTGAAGTACATATGATGGGAATCTGAAGAGATTTCCAGTTTATAGATCCAGATAGCCTTCCTCTCAGATGAGCTGTGGTAACTGAAGATGCCTCAGACACCTAATGCAAAGGATCAAAACCTTCAGCTATGCTGTGGTGCACTTCAAGGAGGTGGTATACCTACATTTTATCCTTTAGAGTCAGAAGACTGCTGAAAGTCTGTGGGAAGTATCTCTGGTTTGCCTGAATGGCCATTAGTCATTAGATGCATAGCACTTTTGAATAAGCAATCCTCAGGTATAAATCAGCTATCAGATTTTATTTCATTATCACATTAATGTTCAAGTACTACTGCCCCTAAAATATAAATTACTTGATAGGATTGTGACAGTTCATCCCCTTTCTCACCCATCAGATGAACAGTATTTACAGTAAGAATATTCCTTCCTAACCTGATTGAGCTGAAATAGATCAGAAAATATTTTAGTGAATCTTAGCTCCAGTACTTTTCCTACCCCTTTTCCCTTAAATTTTGGAACAACAAGCTGACCTTCTAAACACATTCCTGAAATATTGTTTAGTCTTATTCCAACTAGGGGACCTACAATAATATATAATAAGAAGTGGGGCAGAGAACCGCTTGGACCATCTCCAAGGGGCTGACCCAGGGGTGGGTTACTGGGGCAACTGAATCTCCTATTGGATGTATCTGTTACATATTCTAATTAATTAACCGTATAAAATTGTAGAAATCTGGTGCCAGGTGTGCCCATCACCACCAGGACACCCTGGAAGCTTCCAATAAAGGTCGGCTTTTTATTGCTATTCTAACACTGTTGCAAGGGGTTTTTCTCTTGGATTATATGCAACAAGAAAATATCATTAACATAGCTTTTGTAAGACAGCAAAACTGTATTTGATTCCACATAAACATCGTGTAAACATTACCCAAACTTCTGATCTCTGCAGGTATACTGAGATGAGGATATCAGTGTTTAAAACATTTTATATTCTTGAAGTGTTGTTTTCTCTCAGGTGCCTGTTAAAATCCCTGCCCTTATTCTTATTTCTGATTAATTTGTCTTATTTCTACTTTACACTCATAATTATACAGTCCTTTGGGAAAAAAATGGCCATATTATGTATCAAAAACACAATCTGTCACAATTTGGTGCCGTTGTCAGTCTTTGCTTAAGGGAAGGCCAGGAATAGAGTATCAGGGGGTTTGCAGGTCAAGACAGAGATGAATTGACAGAGGACTGTGGAGGCACTTGTTCGTTGTTCCTCGCAGTATACCTAATTCTGACTAATACTAGCATAGTGTATCATTTGAGGCTGTGATCCTGCAACAATTATTCATTTTATGAGCATTGAACTTAGTCCAAATGCAATTTAAAATTGACTTTACTGGTCACACTGTTGTGTGTTTTGATTCTGATCATGACAGGGTGGCTTCTCACACAGGAGCATGCACCTTCAAATTAAAAGTATGTCACATAAAGGTTAGCTATTTATAAAATTCTGCAGATGCTGCTGGATGTGATAAGGTAATCACTACCTAGATAAATACAATGTTCTTATATATAAATATCTTTCATAAGCTCAGTATATACATTAATAAAGCACTTCCATTTTCTTTTGAAAAGTGTGGAACCAAAAACCTTTCTGAGACTGAGCACACAGTGTTTTAAATTATCTCCATCATGATTGGCCATGAAGACCAAAGGCATTCTAGTTAGTATCAGAGATAGTGTGTCCAGCAAGATTAGGGTAATGGTTGTCTCTCTGTACTCAGGACTGGTGTGGCTGCACCTTGAAGCCTATGTTCAGTTTTGGGCCCTCACTATAAGGCATTGAGGTGCTGGAGTGTGTCCAGACCAGGTTGGAGCTGGCAAAGGGTTTTGTATTGGGTTTGGCTGACATGGAGTCAGTTTTCCCCACAGCAGCCCTCAGAGTGCTGTACTCTGTACTGGTGGTTGGAGAGGTGGTGATAACACACCAGTGTTTGGGCAGGGCTGGCACAGAACCAGTGCCCTCCCTCCAACATTTTGCACCCCACCAGGCTGGGAGTGGGCAAAATCTTGTGAGAGGACATAACCAAATTGACCAAAAGGATATTTCATACTATATAACATCTGCTCAGATGTAAAAGCTAAGAAACAAGAGGAAGTGTGGACATTTGTTATTTACAACGTGCATGCTGAAGCCCTGCTTTGCAGGAAGTGGACGGACATTACTTGCTGATAGAAAGTAGAGAATGAAATCTTTGGCATCTCTCATCTTTGCTTGCATGTGCAACCTTTCACTTTTGCTTATCTTGACCTACTTGTTACTTTTACATTTTATTTTCTTCAGCCATCTAGCTGAGGAGAGGAGTGACAGAGTGGCTTGGTGGGAACCTGGTTATCAGATAAGGTCAACCCATCACAAGTCTAGAGCACATGCCCTTATGAGGAGTGGCTGAGGGTCTTTTCCAGCCTAAATGATTCAATGATTTATCTCAGAAAATCCAGATATTCATAATAACTGTGCCTTTCCAAATATAGAACTTAGCACTTATTTCATCATATCAGATCTTCCATTAATCAAGATTGAAACAAAAATTAGAGATATGATGAGTTCAATAACTTTCTTCCTAAGATTATTATTCATATTGAGTTAATTATTCATATTATTCATTTTTACAGAGTTTTTTCCATTAAAAGTATTTTCCATTTTTCTTATTTACGTAATATCTGATATAAAACATGTCTAGTGACTTCTAGATGTGGTTGAAAAATCAGTAATTTATCCCATGAATCATAATGACTATAATGAGAACTTTCAAAATTAAGGTACTTTGAGTATTCTGGTATTTGAAGAAACATGGAGACAATCAATAAATTTTTTTCAAAAATAAATGCTTACATCCACAGATTCTAAAAGAAATATGAGTTTTTCAGCAAAGTCTATAGAAATTAATTTTTAAATTTCTGGTGGGCTGTAATATTTTCTGTGACTCTTACTGAACTGTTGTTCAGCAACTGCCATGACAACACTGCCATGATCATAAACATGATGAGGCAAAGCAATTATGACATAGCACTAAACTGATTAATACAATTATGATCTTATTAGAAATATGCAGAGTTTGTTACTTTAGAAACATGAAATATCCAGCAGGAAAGTGATAGGATCTAAGTACATTTAAAAGGAAGTTGAGACTTTTCCATGCGTAACAAAAAAAAAGCAAAGGAGAGAAAAAAACCCAACAAACCTTTTGCTAGTATCAAACTTAACATTGCAATGAAGTACATAGGACTGAGACAGGAACTTATAAAGACAGATGAGCATTAAATTTCATTTTTATGATTTCTCCTTTATACATATGAAAACAGGATTTATTTTCTGCTATTAAATATTGCATTTTCGAAAGCGGTATCTCCTAAACTACTCTTGTGTTCTTGCTTGCTATGACCATTCTCCATTTTTGAATCGTAATTACTGTAACAAAACCAGAAGATAAGATTACTGTACCAAAAATAGAAGATTAAAAGTTATTATTTATGAGATAGGAGTTTCAAAAGAGAGTTATTTTTTCTTTTTATTCCTGTTTTTGTATAATAAGGCAGGTTTCAGAGAATTTCTGCAGGGATGAAACAAAAAAGCTGTGATTCAACTCTGAATTTAGGATGTCTCTCAATGACAGGCTAAATATATACATCAGCTCCACTGGCACTGAGAACTAAGGCATTGCTTTATTTAAATTAATTAGTTATGTGAGAATATGATAATTATATAGAATAAAAATATTCATTTATTAATCATCAGTTTTAAAAATTAGAAAAACTGGATTGTGATAAACTATGGATGTAGAGAGTTCACTGTTCATGTGTTTTATATTCAAAGTGATTGATTCTCTTCTCAAAGACAGTGACCTTTGTGCCTGTATAGAGGCCTGACAGTTTTTGCATATAGCTTTGTATTACTACTTCATCTATATTAAACAAAAAATCACAATGCAATATTTGATCATAGAAAAAGAGACAACTTATTAAAAAAATACATAACTGAATATTTTTTCCAAATGTTGACCTTTGGTGCAAATAACAAAGAGAGGCACCAGGTTTTTATTAAGGTTTTCTATAGAGGAAAATTCTCTAGAAACAGATGAATCAATTTATTGATCATACTTGTGAAATTACAAGTGATATCAATAGTACTTACACGGCTTTCAGCAGAACAATAGAAATGGAAATTCAGACTTTTAGTTTTATGATTTCCATACCTGATTGCTGGTTTCTGTGTCATCTTCATCAGCACATTCTTATAGGGATTTTGCAAAACAGGAAGTACAGTGGGTCATGACCAAGACCAGTGTGAGCACCAGTCCATTCAGAAGCATAAACTAATTTTGTAAATATTGATATTGAACATGGTGGTGGTGCTACATTGATGGTTGGATGGTTGGATGGATGGATCTTCTAGGTCTTTTCAACCTTAATGATTCTATAATTCTTTGAAGCATGGAATAAATTGTCAAGAGAATATGAGATTAGCTTTTCTTCTCTCTCTTCTCTCTTTTCTCTTTTCTCTTTTCTCTTTTCTCTTTTCTCTTTTCTCTTTTCTCTTTTCTCACTGTATTGCTCACAGAATACAATGCCAAAGATCTAATTGAGAAAAGACATAAAAAAACCCCAAACAGTGATAGAGGAAAACCTTTATTAAATTTCTAGACTCAAGAATAGTGTAATAGTAAAAATCCCATTCTTACCCCATGTGCTTGCTTGCTAATAATGTATATTCAGCTGTTGCAGTGGCTGAGTCTGCATTTCCCCTATGTTGCTGGTAGATGGTTTCTCCCCATGGCAGCTGCCAGAAAGTTCTACTCCTCTCGGCACCCCCCTGGCCCCTGGGTCTCCCTCCCCTCCCCTCTCTCCCTCCATTGGTCCTTCTTATGTCAGTCTACATTGCCTGCACCCTGCAGCCCTCAGACATTGGGTTAATGATGCTCCGCCCGCCCCTGCTACCCCTCAGTGTAAAACCACGCTCTCGGGTTCCCTCAGGGTCTTTTGCCTTCCGCCCCCGTTCAAGGGTGTTTGTACTCAGTCCATGTGCGGGCCCAAATAAACCCTTCAGAGCTGCAAGCAAAGACCCCTCCAACTTCTTCGTCTCCAGGACGCATGGACTGTGTGTGTGAGTCTGCCTGTGTCCACCTGCAGGGTTGGGCTGTGTGTTTGCACAGGCATCAGTGGAACACCGCCATAGTGACTCCACGAGGGACAGTGTAGGAAGGGTGCGGCACCGGTCTCTTGACCCCACACACTGCGTCATACAACCGTCTTCTTTTGTGCTCTTTCTGTTCTATATTGTTTGGTCAACTGGGAGGTTATGCTTTAGAAACCCTAACACCAGGCTTTTATTTTTTGTTCAAATTGTTGTATTGGTAGTAGCCCCAAAGAGGATTCAGACTTTCTCCACCACTGTTGAGGAGCTGCTCTTCATGCTAACTAAGACAGTTCATTTGGTGTCTTTCGAAATAGGCATTTTCATGAGTTCTGTCAATATTAATTCCACATTGTGCATATAATGCTCTCTGAAAACAAAACAAAGGGATCTCTTCAAGAATACAATCCCCTCCTTCTACCTCTCATTCACAAAACTCTATGTCAAAATTGCTGGCAGTTTTATTAGCGTCCTTCGTAAGCATTCTGATGGTCTTTAAGTATGGAAACCACTTCATTTTGCGAAATGCCACATTGAAAGTTGCCATGGGAAGTACTCTGTGAAACTGGTAGATGCTTATCTATCAAAGAAAGACTGGACTGAAGAAAGAATGTTTCTTATTTTCATGCAATTGGGCAAATAAGGCAAAAACACACAAGTCCATACCTTGTGTTTGTATCAAATACTTTAAATTTTAAAAATGGAATATCTAAATAGAAATATTGTTATAATCAGGATTTATTCAAAGTAGCTTTTTGCTCAGTAAAAGAGAGAGTACAGAATTAAGGACCCCAGAGTATTTTTAAACCAAAATGAAATTACATGTCTGAGGGCTTGCTGTGAGAACAACAATGAGAGGTGATACACGAGGAAAGAGAAGTGAGAGGTATATTAATGTGGCAATTAAGTGCTGAGCAGATGAAATAGCTGGTAAGAATGAAAGTGAGAGTGAATGTATCATGGCTAGGCAAAGCAAGTTCAAGGGCTCTGACTAACTGAAATCAAGATGTAGTGTGAGACTTTGGTTAGTGTAATCTCAAAAGATGTTTGACCTGCTAAACATACCAGGTTATGCAGAAATGGAAAACCAAAGCAGTAAATACCTGTGAAAAGAAATAGTTTACTGAGAAAGAAAGAACAAAAGTATTTCCAGGCTATGTCTTAGTATTGAAAAAAACATAACAAAAAATAAGAGTAAGAAAACCCCCCAGTCTTTACAAATGTATTTAAAATTTTTGCAACCCCCAATGAATAACTATTAATATTGGATGACATACCCCATTATTTCAAGCTTTGCTTCTTTAGTCAGCCAGTATATCCACAGACAATTCAAAATACAATTGTTGTAATACCCTAATATAGAGTGCAAGACAGTGGAAGTTAGCATAAGAATCATACATAGGTTTTGAGTGTCAGTCTTTTCTCAAGTACCTATATTACCGGTAATTTCTAATGAGAAAAATTTTATGGCTTTAAACAAACATACACGCAAACACTGTTTCACAACATCAGCAATAAAAATACAGATACAATTATTTCTTAATCATTTAATTAAAATTGTGCTCAGGGGCCTGTGAACTTTCATAAACACTACATTTTCAAACACTTAACCAGTGCTCACATACTTGCTCGTTTAGACACCTAACAGAGATCTCAGCCGGAGTTATTAGCAGCATATTTTATGCACCTATATCTCATCACTGGTCACACAGGAGTTTAGGATACTTATTGAGAGTCCTGACTCCCTCAACTACTTGCCTTAAGGTGGACAGAGCGAACCAGAGCCCCAGGGCAGTACTAACACTTTTCAGCCACTTACATATTCACCAAATCTCCTGCTGTGCTCTTGCACAATTGGGGTATAGGTAGAAATTTCCCAGGGGCTGTTTCTAGGTAAGACAGCTGCATGTGTGTGTACCTTAACTACATTTGTCTTGGGTTGCAGAGTCTGAGTTTTGCTGAGCTGAAGGTTGTAAACAAAGCAGCTGCCTTTGTTCCTGCTAAGACAGTTTGCTGTTAGCCAGCTTTTATGTTTTCTTTTCTTCTTGTAGGATGTAAAAAAGATTGACTGGAATATCAGAATTGTCTTCACTTAGCTATTTTATGTGCATTGTCATATCCTTTGTTATTCATCTGTCCTTTAAACAACTTTAAACATCAGCCTTTTTGGTTTTGTTTATCACAAATAAAACTGTTCTTCCAATTGCTTTTCTTCATCCACCTTGAAACCCATGTGTTGTCCCACATCTTTCTGAAATATGCTAACCAGAAGTCAATGCACTAGCCCTTGTAAGTGCATAAAAATGAGTTTTATAATCCTTAGCTGTGTTTTCTACTTTTTTCTTTTTCATCTATCTGCTCTTTGATAATCAGTATATGTTAGGCAAATGCTTATTTTGGGGATGCACAAGATGTCTTTTAAATATTGTGGTTTTATATATCTTGTTTATACCTGGAATAAGAGAGAAGAAGTTTGCTTGTTTGTTATTATATGTATAATTTTTATATGATTTGCATAATTTTTTCATTCGAAGCCACATTCTCTGCACTTTGGCATCCTTTCAGAAGTCACTAAGCACTAGGGGATGGTACAGTTACCAAAAATTCACATCCACACTATATCCATCTACATCTGAGCTAGACTGTGATATTATCAATGGAGAGCTCATGTCATGAAACAGATGTGTAAAAATATAAAAAGGAAAATTGCTCTCTATATTTGTACAAACAGCACCACCAAAGCTACCGAAAATTGCTCAAGCTACTGAAAAAGGTTCTGAGCAGTCAATGATTCCTTCTGAATTATCTTTTATAGCTTTGATTAAACTACGGTTGTGATTATCTGAAGAATAAAAAGGTTCAGAAACATTTACTTATACATTCAGACCCACTGACTTCAACTCCTTTACTTTTAAACTTCAGCCATAACTTAAAATGTTCCCTTAGGTTCCCTTAAAAGGTTCCTTTAGGAAATTAACACCACCTGAACACAGAAGACCTATCATTTGTCACTAAACTTCACATAACAATAGTAGTTCCATCCTAATGGTTGTGGAAAGATTATGTTCTCTGTTTAAAAACCTTGCTATGCAGGTTTTCTACCAGGGTTTGTTTTTCCAGGTACCCTGATAGATTAGTAAGGTAATAATACATTCAGATTGAAAGCATGATTGATTACTGTTGACTTTTGTTTTCTGCCCTGTCTTCTACATACCTGTAAAAAAATAATCTTATTTTGACTGATGAGCATCCTTTAAAAAAACTATGGTATTACTGGAGTATAATTTATTTGTCAGTGTAAATAATTAGACTCTAAGAGATTCATATCATATCAAGTCTTCACCTTCATCTGCCCTAGACTATTATTGTATTCTGACCAAAATATAGAATAAAACAACAATGACCAGAGGTACATAATCATAAAATAAGGTGTAGCTTTATTTTTCTGTTTTAGTCATTCAAGGACTGATCCCTCAAGGATTCCTCAATTGAATGCAGACCATATTGTGAGGTTTGGGTTTTGGGTAGTGGTTTGTTTGTTTAAAAATACTTTTCCTTGCTTACCACTTCGAAAATTTCTATCAGGAGAAACCAGGTAGTAATCAAGCTAGTATGAAAATGTTTTCATGGAATAATTTCAGTGGATGTTATATGATAATTGCCACTCTAATATTAGCTTTAACAGCAGGGATAATTGACAGAAGTCACTGGCTCTAGTCCAAGATGACCCTATTTCCTACTTGAATAACCAGAATGGTAATTCTTTTTTTTTTTTTTTTCTCCCTCAACATTAACATACATTTGTAGCAGTGAACACTGATAAAAAAACTAACCCTGTTTTTAAAATCAAGTCAGAACAAGTGTGAATGGTTTCAAGTGATAACTTCCTGCTTACAGAAAAACAGTGGTAGCATTATTTCCTAAGTTTCATACAGTAGTTTGTCTACCTTTGGAGAGACAAATTTACACATTTTATTGAAAATATTTTTCTGGACCTTGGCCTATATCTCAGAAAAGAAAGAAAATATAAGACATTTTGCACTACCCTAGTCCTGATGCAGAGCTAACACTAATCTTCTTTACACATAGAATTTTTAATTTTTTTTGCAAACTTCAGTGACCTTTCTGGTGTACATCAACTGCGAGCTGCAAACACACAAGTTCATTTCCTTTCCCTGGTCACATACCTAACTCTTATAAGGGGATAGCTATAGAAAATATTTAGATATTTAGAGCACTGGGTAGCCATGATATTTTGCCTTGTTTGTCAGGTTTCAACATGTAAGAAATTTTCATAAAGTATAAGGATATATTTATCTTGCTAGGATTTTATGGAAGTTCTTTAAAATCAAAGACTACTTACATAAAGGTTTGTGATGATAGTAATTCTTTGCAAAGGTGTGCATTAGATGGTTATGCTTTTTTGAATTAGGATTAATTAGAAGAAAACTTGTGGTTGGCAAAGACTAGAAGATTGATATTTTATGGGTTTTTTTGAAAATCCCAAAAAAGAATGGAGTTTTAATCTCTTTTCTGTCATAGAAAATGTGAATTGGAAAAGTGCATCTCCTTTACAAATTATTTTAGCTGAAACACTGGGATCATCCCTACATACCTGAGAAAATATCTTCAAGATTTGATGTGATATTCACTTTTCTCTGAAAAGTAATGGATAGCTGAGGGACTGGGAAAGCTGGAGAATTCACACGATACAGATTAGCTTTACCTTTTTTCTGAGTCATGTGTTGAAAATTTAGTGCTTATTCACCACTGTAGGCCTTCTCCTGTGAACCAGCGTCCACCTTTGTATCCCTTTAGCTTTATCAATGCACTGACTGCCATGTAAACTGTGTATTTCAGGTTTATACATGAAATTTGCATCTGTGCCAGTCATTAGTATCCTCTCGTGCCAGATAAGTAGGAAGCCAGCTGTAAGTTTGCTTTGCAAGATTGTCTGCTTGGCAGGAAATATCTCACATTGTCTGCTAGTTCTGGCCTTGTTTCACTTTTCATGTGATCGCTGGTACTGCCACACACTGCTTCCCCCCGTGCTGCTAGTCTGAAAATCTCAAATAGTACACAAGAGAAATAAACATTTCTAAAAAAATCCACATAAAAGGCACATTACCACTTATGATCTGTCCAGTGCAAGTGTTTTGGCTTTGTTTTTGCAGAGGAGGTTTTCTGTGTACTGTCTGCCATTAAATGTAACACAGTCTACATTAAACTTTTCTGTCTGCATACGTACACCAGTTGGATCCATAAAACAAAAGTCCTAAATGTTCATTCATAAACACAATTAATATTGTTTTGTTGGAGAAATTATTTTTCGAGGCACATCAATTGTATGTTTTGACCTTTTCCTAAGAAACTTTTCTCCTATGCCAGCTATCACTCTGTCACCCTGCTGAACAATTCTCAGGAACACTCTGATATTTAAAAGGTAGGGACCAATAGGGCTTTGCATACAGACATCATGGTTTGGAAGCAAAGTGCATTACCTTAGATATAGACTGTTCTCAGCCAGTTAGTCTCTGCCCAGGAGCATTCCCAAGCATGCTTAATAGAATAGCTGTAGCTT
>VZTZ01042039.1:33984-55289 GCA_013400955.1 Drymodes brunneopygia | reverse complement strand
AAAAAAAGAAAAGAAAAAAAGTGATCTTGCTAATTTAACTTTCAGTTCTTTTTTTTAGGTTTGTTTTCTGTTGGTATAGATCATGCTATCATTTTGGTTCTACCAAAATGTCCAAAATAGCTAATATGGCAACAAACCCATTTTCAAGCTATGAAAAATCCAAATAAGAAACTCTTTATAATATAGCAGTAACATTTCTAGACATCCACTTTCATGTTTGAAGACATCCTTTCTTTGTGTGACAGCAGGGAAGTACTTTTTGAGTTGACAGTTAAAACCATCAGTAGCTATTGAGTAGGAATTAGAACAACAAATAAGAGTTTGTGTTAATTGAGTTGTTTGTTTATAAGAGCATGCCTTAAGAGCACAATAAGAACCACACAACATCTGGCCTTTCTAGCAAATTTGGTAATACTTACATCTTAAGAATGCTTAGACAAAATCATTTTTTACTAGTAGTATTGTATTTCTGTCTTATACCTGTTTATGTTTTGAGTCAGACAGACCAGTTATTAATTCATTCCTTTATTCCCTTTGGAAGTTTTCTTTCCTCACTTGCAAAGTCTTTGTGAACATGTGGAAAATAACACATAACTGAAGTGAAAAATTTACTTATGATAAAGAGGCCAGGGTTTTAGCCTCTGTATTTGGATGCTATAAACCTGTTTTCCTTGCTAAAATGTTTCCAACATATGTTGAAATTACTGAAAATGGACAAAATAACTTTCTTCCTCTGAATCAGTGTCTTCTGTGAGAGATGAGATTTTCCATTTTTAATTTTAACCTTTGATTTTGCGAAAAGAGAGAAAAGCAAAATAATTTTACAACATGCAGCTGCATGACAGAATTCCATTTTAACAATAAGTTGAAGTGATGTCAAATGATCGTGTCAAATGTCCATTGCATGCAAATGAAGAAACCAAAGCAATCATCAATGGAGGAAAATTCGACCCCAAATTCTATACTCAAAACCAAGAGGTTTCATAACCTTTTATAAGTATGTGGAGGTCCTCTAGTTCTTTTAAAAAGGTATCTTTATTTGAAGTATGATATAGAGATTCTGCAGCTGAAATACAGCCTAACTCCTTGCTGCTTTCCTCCCTTCTGCATGTTCCATTTGCAAAATTTTGTTTCCTGCTGTGAAACATTCTGTCAAGCTACATACAAAGTCCTTGTTTCAGCTAATCCAAATTCATCTTATTTATTCTGGATATGGCATAATTTAGAAAGGAAGATTTCCCTTATTCACAATAAATTTTAATAATACTTTCTTTCAGTCCAGTAGAGAGTAAAACATCTGTGGTCAGAAGACACCTTTTCTTTTCAGTTCTTGCTTCAGTGAAAAGCTAATTGTGTGGGGAGAGAGAAAAGACATTACTACAATACATGAAAACAATAGAACATATGAAATAATGCATGAAGAACTGCAGTGAATATATCTTTAGAAATAAATACAGTAGAAAAAAATACATTATTGCAAGTTCTGACGGGTCCAGTCTAGATCAGGATCTTAGACAATAGGGATATATAACCAAAGGAAAGTTCCTCTTATGCTTATGCTTCCTAAGTATTCAAATTTTTATTTCAGTTGTAATGGTTTCTAATGTATTTATAGATTAAAAAAAAAAATAAGACACTGAAGAAGTTGGTGTTAAATCTGAAGTTAACTGCGTCTCGTTAGCAAGGAAAATATCAGACTTTCAATTATCTCATAAATATCACCTCACATACAGATGCACAAATATTTGACCCTTTTCTTTTGGGGAAAGAAGGCAGAGTTAGTTTGAGAGTTGCCACACAAATTTAGACATTTTTTGTTATTTATGAGACAGAAGTTACTTTTGAATAAAAAATTTTATCTCATTATAAGCAATTATAACAACTCACCCCATCCATAATGCAAGACGGACTTCTTCCTGACTTGGAACTTCATACACTGACAAAAATAGACACATTTTTGCTGTCCAATCTCAGCATTTTATAGCCATTTCTATGTACTAGAGTCTGTAAAGGAAAAAGGAAAACTATTTGCTGATTCAGTTCTAATCAAGTCTATTAGCTGACATCTTATCACTATAAAACGTTATCCAAAGTAATCATTTACTTTGCTGAATGTTCAAATAAAAATTTTCTCAGTCTACAGAACTACTTTTCTCTTCTTTGGGAGGAAGAAATATAGAACATGCTGACATTTTAGGAAAAAATTTAAATCCTTTAACCCTTTTATCCCCAAATTTTACAGCCATAGGCTGCAGTGAGGGAAAAAGCAGTGAGAGATTACTTTTGTAAAGTTGTATTCTCTTTGCCATGGAATGAAAACTGAAAGTTAGATTTTTCTAAGTTTCTTGTGACCTCTCCAGTTTTTTGGCTGTGTTTCTCTTCCTTGCATAAAGAAAATTTTGCACCTCAGCCAAAATGCATTCAGGGTAAACAGCTTTCATGCAAACACCTTTGACTCTTCTGGCCAACCAAGAGCAAAGCCCTCACAGAAGTCATAGTGCCAAAATGTTAATGTGCAATATCTACACAAACCTTACAGACCTTGGAAAGTGTTTATAACTTGTTTATAACTGACTAAGCTAACAGTAATGGATAAGCTGTATTTGTGATTCAGAAGAACATGCTGGGTGGTAAGCAATGATGAAAAGATGGAGTAGATAATCCTGATGAATGCATCTCAAAACTTTTTTTATCTTTTTCCATCTTTATCTGGCTTTTTTCCCCTCTGGTACTTTTACCCCACGCAGCAAATTGTTTTGAGGCTTTATTTTGAAATTGTCCTGTTTATAAATTTTTATTTACAAATTCAAATATACAAGCTAAAAATTTCTGCTGTTAAGACTTCCTGCACAAACACAGCTCTGTCCTCTCTTATGTATACAATTATCAATAATATGTCACAAGTTTTTCTTCCCCTGCAGAATCTTGCCTTATACTTTCCACAGAAAGCTGAAGAAAGCTGGAAGAATCTTGAAGAGTTAAGCAAGACAATTTCTACTTACAGATAGTAAAAAAGGTTAGAATCTGTGTCATATTATGTATACACATTATCTGATAAGATTTGGAGGACTGAACAGAATGCCTGACACCCTTATACAGATATATGAGCTGAATATTCAACAGGGGGCCTACAAAATCTAAAATTCCAGGTAACAAACACTAAAAATTAGCCCAACAGCAATTATGTTGGAGAAAAATATACTTTATGGTCCACTTCTCCCAGTCATCTTACTCTGTATTGGATATGGATTTCTAGAGAATCATATCCTTGATATTTATTTTGGAGTTTTACATGTAGGTCAACTGTCTCTCCACGTCCCATCTGGTAATAGTGATCTCTGTAGACTTCTTTTTATTTTAGGACTCGCTGGTGATATCTTGTGTTCATTTATTTCAAAGGTTCTTGCACAATGAAAGGGACTGAATTGGTCACCTCCTGTAGTCTTTGAGGATCAGCTGCAAACAGGCTGACACAGGAACAGACCATTAGACAAATAGCATTGGGGAAAACCATTGTCTTTAGACATTAGTGTCCTGAGGATAAACAGAAGTTTTGATGCTCTGAGTTTTAGCATGGATTGGCAAGGGTAGGCAGGACATCTTTTTAAAATTTTGTATGTATGAGTCTGAAGTAAGTGACAGTATTCACTCACCAATACCCATCCTTCCTTTACTACATGTTGGAAAAATACATGGCATCATGTAGCTCTTTACACCATTTGTAGTAGCTCATAATTTCTCACATACAACAGGATTTCTGACTGCTGTGTATACACCTGAATCAGGAAACTTATAGGAAAAATATTTTAGTAGTTATGGCAACTACTGTTAGAAAGCAAGGGTTGGATAAAGTACGTGTGTTGTATCATAACAGATTTCAGTTGATACCTAATCTTAGACAAATTACATTGCTCTTTAGCTGAATACCAATTTAATGCTTTCCTTCTATATCTTTGAGTTGATATGTGATATCATTTTATTTACTAAAAAAGAATCTCAGATTTAGTGCAGAGTCACAAGAAAATACTGCTGCCATATTAATCTAGTTAGTTCATTGGAGCATTGGAATTACTGTTTTAAGACATTGGTGGAAAAAATCCTCCAGTTCCATAAATTGTCGACATTAATATTTAAGAAACATAGACATCAACTCATCAGAAACATAAAATCCTTGATTAAGAGGTCAGATCATCAAGCCAAGCCACTTATAAGGAAGGTTAAATATAACTGAATGTTCCTACTTGACTGTATTGAATCTGTCGTTTAAAATAATCCAGGAAATAAATTCTTCTTAATAATATTTTTATGTCTATTAATAGGAGTGACTTGAGCAAAAATTAAAAATCTTTAATAGTCACTGGATTCCACAGCACATGGAGAACCCTGATTAACCCAGAGAGTCTGATCTATGCAGTTTTCTGTTATTAGCATATTCTGCCAGAAAAGACGTTAAAAGTTCTAATTTTCTGTATTTCATCAAAGGAGGCTTGAAGAAAAAAAATTAGGAATATTTACATTTATTTCTAAGTCTCTAATATCCTTACTGCTCTATGATAAAGTCACATTAGATAGGATTAATCTGAGCAGCTGTAGATTTATCCTAAAACTGATGTCTAACATAGGTCAGATGAATCATATCACTAAGTGATTAACTGTCCGCAGTAAAAAGGAAGCTTAGGCTAACTACCTCATATGTGGAAAGCTACAGTGTAAGTGTTGGAAGTTAAGTGAAAGTAATCCTGTCTTGTGGCTTCAAAATACAGGACTCAAGCACTCAATTACTGGTTTCATAACTAGATTAAAAAGATAAGATTGCCCAGCCAGTGAGAGTGAGTAAGAACACAGGCAAAATTTACTGAGCTCATGCGAAGTAGAGGTTATAGGCATTATTTTTTTTTTTTTTTCAGTCATCACTGGGGACTCCAGTTAGTGCTGGCAGCCTTTTCAGCAATCAGTGAATTGATAATTCCCATAAGGAAATATAACTATGAGTAAGCTAATTTTCAGTCTACAGAGACTACAAAAGGGTTGATTTTTTTCTGCCTGAGTAGCCATTTGACAGGTTGTGAAATGGGAGCTGAGTACTGTTGAAGCTGAGAATAGTTGTCCCTGAGAAAATGTGTAACTGGCAGTAGGAATATGAGAAAATTGAAAATAAACTTCTTGTCATCGAGAAGCAAAAATGAACCAAATAAACCACTCAAATACTCAAAAATAATGCTGAAAATACCATATCTTTTGTAATTGCTTGATTTTTACCAGCATTTGTATAATATACTGAGTATCAGAAACCATTCAACATCTCTGTCTGAGCTAGGAGTCTGTTGAGTTTTATGTCACAGAGTGGGATATGGCTGTTCTCTGTTTATTTGTCCTTATGAAGATACAAATAGAAGTCTTTCCAATAATCAAAACAACAAAACCCACTAGACATTTGTGTGGGGCAGCAGGAGAACAAAAAGCATAAAGTAAGCACTGTGTTCTGTGGTTCTATGAAAATATGCCTTAAATGCATCCAACTGTACAAATTAGAGAGGCACAGCATGAAAACTTTCATCACTGATGTTTTCTTTGGATTTAAAAATGGGAGGCACAGAGGCCCTTATCTATCTTCAATCATCATTCTCACACATGTTTACTCCAAAGTGAGATCAGCTTCAATAAAAGTAAATTACCAGTATCTTTTTCCCCTGGAGAGCTTTTGAAGAGGAAAAAACTTTGCACAAAATATTGTTTATTGAATACTGTAGACACCTTCTCTTTTGGTTAAGTGTACACTGCAGCTCCTAGTAAAATAAAAGTGAATAACCATGTAACTTGCTGCATATTAGCAGGAGAATGATCTGCTAAACTTATTTATTCTTCGTGTACAGATAAAAACACCTTAATTTAACATGCTCTTGATGACTTTTAAACTATAGCTCTCTACCTTATTTTAGTTGATGCTGTTCAATTTGTACAAATAGACAGGCAGGGGATACATCTTTAATTCTGTCAAGGTAACATTCCATATCCTCAGTCCCCATTAGAATTACACTGAAAAGAATCCTACAAAGAATTTTTATAAACATTCTATTCACGTTTAATATATGTGTCAAAAGAGAAAAGTGTCTAGTCAAAGCATTATTCCTGATCTTGACAACAGGAACTCTACTGATACCTGTATTGTTATATATGCATAAAAGAGCATTGTTATACATGCTGTTTTAGATTGATATATTTGAAAAATTTAGAAAGCTAGCCCAGAATAAATTTACACTTTCAAACATGATTTCTGCATTTTGTGTGTGATCATCCCTCACTGTGCATACAACTTAAAATAGAAAGATTCAGTACATTTAGCCTGGCAAAAAAAAGTCTAGCTTAAAATTATTCTGATTAAGATTATTTAATGATTGGAACTGGTTTCATACAGACTGGGAAATAACAAGTATTTCCTTCATAAAAAGCCAGAAAATAATCTCTTGGTAACTTCAGAATATATTTTATTGGCTGTTCAGCATTGATTACCAGGAATAATAGCCTTCAACTGCTCATCTACATTTCTGATAATTAAATTTTAAACAGCCTGACAGTATGAGACATAAAGAATTAATATAATTCTCTATCACTGCTGCAAAATCTGAGATTTTTCTTCCTCTGTTGTATTCATCCAAATTAGAAATGCAAAGTTTTTTTCTACTGAGGAATGATGCCTCCCACTCTCAGATTTTGCATTATGTGATATCAAGTACCTCTGAAGGTGAACAAATGCTGCTCCCTTTTGCCATCACACTACTTCTCAAAACCAGCATGTTTTCCAGCCATAAATATCAAAGCAGTTATTAATATGTGACATTATCGTTAGAGATTAAGGAAGTTATTATTATCTTATTATTAAATGAGGTAGTTCATGCTTCCCACACCCTTTCAAACATAACCTCATAGCATAACCTGCACCCAGCAGTCTCTATTTGGAAACTATTAGTTGGCAGATAAGTCTGGCAGGTTACCAAAACCAATCAAGCTTCTCCTTTCAGATAAGATCTTTGAAAAGAAGGTGCAGGAGCCAAGAACCAGAACACAACACCGCAGTATAAATTATGGAACTTTTTGATTGAATGTAGAACATCAAAATGTGATGTGTAGATGACAAAGACCATATTAATGTGCATCTTCCACATTAATAAGGAACCTGTGCATAGCAATCAATCATACATATTTAAGATTACTAATTCACCTCACAGATTTTGCATGTGTGAGCTGTCACTCACTTTTCAACCCATTCACACACTTCCTCTATAAGGAATAGTATTTGAGCATACTGTATGTTAAATTATGTCAATACATCCTACACTGTGTGCTATTAGTGATAAATAATTACATATCCAAACAGAAGAGTGGCTAACATATCTGTACAAAGCAAAGGCAGAATTCAATTACTTTTTATATGGATTTGGAGGTGACGTGATTTTGGGCAAGGCAGGCAGATCTGAGCGCACTCCTTTTCCTTTCTTAGGAGGAACTTCAGAAATTGCTCCTATGTTTTTCTAATTGAACCTGCAAAAAGGGACTTTAAAATGTAGATAAAATACTATTATATTGGATTGATATTTCACACCCATGCAGTGACTTGCAGTTCATTCATGCACGCATGAAAGAGTAGTAGGGGATAGTAGTGTCTGCCCTTGATTAGTTGTGGCACCCTCTCAGCAACATCTCGGACCTTCCTTCCCTGATGGCAGCATAACTCATGTGACTCCCTGTCAGCTTGGCAGGTGGGTTCTATAGTATGTCTTAACAGAGACATCCACTGTGAGAACTCATTGTTTTTTTTTTATGGTATCCACTGTGTGCTGTTGGTATAGTTTTGCCTTGCAAACCTTGCATGTGTGTGTCTAGAGCTGTGTACAGCAGTCTCCTTCCTTACCAGTTCTGTCTGCATGGAAGCATCAGACATCTCATGGGCTTTCTCTGTAGAAACACTGGTTTTAACTCTGAGGCAAGTATCCACCATTATGGAAGAGATGTAGAGCTCTTCCCTGGGATGTGGACCTACAAGCAGGCTGCAAGGCCCTCCCCACACACCCTCCCTTGCAAACTGCTGTGCCATGAGCTGGATGGCATGCCACACTCTATTTGTACACTCTGCTGGCAGTGCTCCTGAGTCTGGCACTCCCTTGGGCCATTTAAACATGCTGCATTTGCTCACAAAGAGTTGCTGGCTCCTGGAGGGGTCTCTGCCCTTGGTCATGTTTCCCTGGCTTCATGTTACCCCCCTGTAACCCTCAGTCTTGAACTAAGCCACAGAATTTGCCACTGCCACTGCTGCATGCCTTTCTGTGAGAACCTGGAAGGATTGCTGGCTCCATACATTTTGTTTGTGCGTGTGGTAGAAGGGATAGGTCAGGCTTTGCTCTGGTAAGGCAATGCCCTACTCCACACACACACACACACACACACACACACACACCCACACCCACACCCACACCCACACCCACAGCCCACAGCCCACAGCCCACAGCCTGTATCCCAGCCTGTAGTGGCCAATCCCTGGCAAAGCAGAGGCAATGCTCCACACCTGCCTCCGGAGCCCCTTACCCAGCCCCTGAGTGACCACCTGGGGCCAGACAGGAAGTCTCACCTGGGGGAAGGGGCTCGTGTTAAAGCAGAACACAAGGCAAGCACCTCCTGTCTTGACCCTATCTCGTCTTGGGATCTGTCAATGAACAGTGGAACCAGGAGTGGTAATGTTTGTTCTTTTCTATATGTTTTCTGTCTTTCTCCTTCTTCTTATTCCCTCCTCTTGGAATTTTTGAGTAACTTAAAATCAAATGAGCTTTGAGTTTGCTAAGTTGAATGGGACAAGTTAATGTTTCAGGAAGCATTTTATGTTGACTGAATGCTGCTCTAAACCTTTCGCCAAAATTCTCTGATTTTCTAAAGTTGTCAGTAAAGTTCTTTTTGTTGTTTTGACCTCTTGAGAATATCTTATTGGTATTTTTCCTGTGCATCTAACTCAGAGTATATGAACAACCATAAGACCTTTAAAGTCTAGTTGAATGATTTACTTGGGGCCTTACACTTGACAATTGAAGGATGTAATACCAAATAGGTACAAATGACTGCACACAATTATGGTCTGGTTATTTCCTGAAAAACAATCATAAAAGAGCAATTTCAGCATGGTCTAGTGCCATGTATAAATGTGTCTTGTTTCCCCACATGAAGATTTGATAATTTATTCATTAGTGGCTTTGGGTGAGCTGGTTCCTGAGCACACTCTGCCTATCCTAATTTTACCTATCAGCTATATAACATATCCAATAGGTTGAGAGGATGATAGAGACTCCTAAAAAACTAAGCTAAGAACATGTGGCTCACATAATCATTGTCCAGTCAATTGCCTCCATAATTGTCTATCCTCTTGAACTGTCTTCTTTGTTTCTTTCCTTGCTATTGTAGGTTCTGACTCCCCTGATGTTTTAGGTTATGAGGGTTTAGAGAACTAGCTGCAGAAAGATCATACCATCAAACTTTTTGTAATGAATTACAGCTAGAATTTGTCTCCATTGTTAGGCCCAACATACTGTTAACCACATGAGACAGTACTCACGTGAAGCAGAAGGACAGTTCTAGCAGTCAAGAAACTAGTGTCTTATAATCACGTCCAAAGTCAAGACACATAAGTCTATATTTTCAAGACAGTTAGTTTCAGAGGGCCATTGGTCATGTTTTGCAATCTGAAACAATATAAGGCAGTGTCCACATCCTGTATCTAGCAATATTCAACTATCCAGCTTTGGTTATGGTATGTTTGGAAGATTGTTTGCAGTGAAGGGGAAGAAGTCAGTAAGAAAGTCAGATACCTGACCTTAGAAAGCCCTTCTACATTCCTCCTGTCTGAAGGCACTTTGTTGGACTGACTATTAAAATATTATTTCCAGAGAAGTTTAAGACATGTAAATACTCAGGTAAATAAGGATAAAATGTGCTAAGCCAGACATCAAAATATCAGGGGAAAAAAATGAGACCTGTTTCTTGAAATCTAGGTTATAATACCCTGTGATTATCCAGTCTTTACAAGCTAGAGTGAACTTTCTTTGCCTCTGTCAAATTTCCCATGTTAATAGCATTATTTAAGTGCAAAGTGTAATTGCAGCAGTAAGTGGAAGAGAGAGAAATAGAAAAGGTAGCTAAAGGTTAACCAATAATAGTGAGAAATATGTATACATTTCATTAAAAGGTAATTACCTTTAAAGGAGAGAACTTTAGGTTATTTAATTAGTTCTCCAATAGAAACAATTATAATGAAAAAACATGTGTAGGAACAACAAAAAAAAATCTTTTCCCAAATGTATTTAATGACACACAAAACAAATGGAATACAGAATATAATTAATACAAATGAAATAAAGCTGACTGCATTTTTTTTAAATAATTGTTCACATTTAGAAAAGGTTGGCCGTAATAATGGAAGTAGAAGTATTGCAATCTGAACAGGACCATAGCTGAGAAGCCCTCTAAGAGTATGTATAAGTACTAAGAGATATTTTAAAAGGCACTAAGTTGTCCTTCACATTTTAAAACACAAATGTAAATAAATTCCTAAAGTGGACTGGCATAGTGATAAATGCATGTGGTTGAATACAAATTTCTGGCTTTATGATTTTCGGAGTTTTGTGATCTTCATCTATTCTGTCTAGTACAGAAAGGGGAATAAGGATTGCAAAGCATTGAAAGACTCCTCTTCCCTTTCCAAGTAGCCCTAAAGAGTATTTTAGCTCCTCTGTGTTTTACACATTTACCTGTCCTAGTTTGTGTATTTCTGTTGGCATGGAATTTAAAGTATAAGAGCAATAGAAGGATGAAATTCCTTCTAATTTCTAGGCAAATTTGCCCTAGAGTTATAGCTATAGTTTGGCTGGGTATGAAGGGTATTTTTGTATGTACTCACAGTGGTCTTAGAAACTCTCTGGCTAGTCTCTGCATAGATGAGACAATGAACTGATTTGAAACAGCAAGCTGATTCGAAACAAGAAACTCCTAGCCCTTGTCTAACAAAGCATTTGATTAACTGCTGCAGAAAGTGGGACTTTTGGACAGTCACAGACATTTCTCAAGCTATGCACAGACGAGCTGGTAGATTCTATTTGTGCACTTAAATGTGTCGGTCTTCCTGGGTGGGAAATCTGACAGTATCAGACACCTGATGTAGAATTGACCAAAAGATGTATAAGTAATATAAAATAACTGTTTCTGTTTATGCAGATTTGGTCCCACAGCAGTCCATTGAATATAGCAAAGACAGACAACGGATGTTTTGTACACAGATTAAGATACTACAAGAACTATCATGCATTTTCTGAAGTGGTCATATAGGACCATCAAACATCTTGATTATAAAAATTCATCAGAACAGTTTGAAAGTCTCAGATGATTCAGATTAAGATACTGTTGCAAGGGCCCTTGCCACAGGCTCCCATCAACATCCAAATAGCAACCAGCTACCCACTTCAGTGGATTTAATTCCTCACAAGATTTTTTCCCTATTCAAAGATGCCAAAAAATCAGATTTTTTTAAACAAGCCCTGTGTGTGAATAGTATTGCAGGACCTTACATGGAATGTGCTGTTCTTGCTGAATGCTATTTCTAACACTGAGACAATTGAAGCAAAGAAAAAAGCATTTGTACAGAACACAGCAGCAAACAAAACACTCAGGATAGCAAACTATATTTTCAACCCTGATAGTCTCAAGTTAAGACTGGAAATCAGCACAAGGAAAAATGATTTATGACTCTCCTGAAAAGATCAAGTGCAATCAAGAAAGGTTTATTCATACTGTATTGTTCTAGTTACAAACTTCTTTAATTCCCCAAGTCCTCTCTTTCTACAAAACTTACAGAACAAGCTGAAGCACTGATTTTAGTAGATTGATGATAGGTAGATAGACAGGTGGATTAATAATTTATGTTGCTGAATGGAGGTCAGATCTCTACTTTCATCTCTTGGATCTGGCTGCATATTTAATATTCTTATTAGAAAGATGGCTGGAATGCTTGATGTTAATGTTCCCAATTGTTGATAGATTATGGTCTCTAGAAGGCCCCCAATGTCTCTTCTACCTGAATTATTTATAGCTCACTAATTATTTAGACCCTGCTTATTTTAAAGAACAGGAATTATCTACACACTAATTAAAACTGTCAAAAAGTTTTAATACTATTTGAGGATACAAAACAGTGTCAGTGGTGAGATTGAATACACAGTGGGAATCTGTCTTTTCTTGATACTAGAGTGTCCTAAGCTTCAAATGCAAGTTTTCTTTGGGAAATCTGGGGTGGAATTCCTTTGACCACATGTAGATATCTATATGACAGATAGTTTGACCCACCAGTCTTGACACCTTTTGTAATAAATTGAGACAATTTACTACTCATAGGACAATTAATTCTGAATCAGAAGTCTTGAACTGTCTAGAGTAAGGCACTGCCTAAACATGCTAATTTCTTCCTTTATGATGAAGGAAGCATAGGATGGCAACTCACATGTGGCCATCTGCCTTCTGGATGGCTGAAGTTATGATGACTTCTGTCTACAAGGTCCTGCAGGGTCTATTTTTGTACACACTCTGATTGCAGGATCAGATCCTTTGTTTTCTTTATTTGAAATCAGCTTCTTTATTTGTTGGGGATTTTTTTGTGGGGGGTTTTTTTGGGTTTTTTTGTGATGTTTTGTTTTGTTCTGTTTTTTAAAGGAAATAGACTACCAGATCTATATTTGAATATATTCTTTTTTAAAAGGAATCATACTACTGATGGTCCGTGTGACTACATGTACTACTGAATGCAATTTTGCATCATTATTTACTACTGTATCATTATCACTATCACTTCATTAGAATGTCTCTGCAAATGAGATTAAAGCAGGAATTTTGAAAGGTATGTTGCAGGTTTGAAAGTGTTCCAGCTGAAATTAATAGTGTAGTTCTCACTGAAGCTTGTAGGTACAAAACCAGGACAAATGCTGAGGGCTCTACAAATCTTTCACTGAGTTAGACAGATTAGATGTACAAGATCAAATTTGGTCCTATAAAAGAATGAATATAGCAATGTTTATCTTTGCAGTTTAGAGCAATTTGAGCAATTTGTAATACCAACCAAACTGTTTGACGTGCACACATTTTCAAGAATGGTGCTCACCAGGCCTAGGCACTAGATGGAAGTCTTCCTCTCTATGCTCAAAGACCAGGTAAGAGTGGAAGACAGCTTTCCAGAAAGTTAGACAATCTAGACTTTGGAAGGATTTTATCTGCTTGAAACTCACAACTGTAAAGTATATTCCGAAATTTGGCAAATAGGACTTGTGGTTTTATGGTTAAATAGGATTGAGTGGGGTTTTTTCCAAATGCCAGTGGCTAGAAAAGATAAAAATAATGCTGAAAATACCATATCCTTTGTATTTGCCTGGTTTTTACCAGCAGATTTATAAGATACAAAGTTTAAGAAACAATTCAACATCTATATCTGAGCTAGGAATCTGTTGAGTTTCATGTCACCAAGTGGGATATGGCTGTTCTCTGTTTATTTGTCTTTATGAAGGTACAAACAGAAATCTTTTCAATAATCAAAATAACAAAACCCAGTCAACATCTGGGTGGGGCAGCAGGAGAACAAAAAGCACAAAGTAAGCACTGAGGTAAACATATTATCCATTGTAGCAGAATACAGGAGTGCCAAGGACTCCCTGGCCATGTTGATTAATTCAGCATCACTCAGGAGCTCAATCATCCCTGCAGCAGAAGTGCTGGAAGGTTCCTTCACAGGCTTGTGCCTGCTGTAACTATTCACAGGAATGCTCAGACTCTGCAAGATCCATGACTTACATTACAGGCAGCCTGCATTAAACCATATGTTTCTGAGGCCTTGTTAACTAGCATGTGTTGGGGCTGTCCTATATTAGCCTCATGCTCGAAAATATTAATATTTGATTTGCTAGTACAGACAAATACTAGTCAGAGCTTTCCCAATAATTATATTGCAGCATATACTGCAGTATTATGATAAGGCTATAATGATATATAAATGGATATTTTTGCTTATAAACAGAAGCGAATCAATGCGCTGCCATTAAATGTCTTCACATAATACATCCTCATCTGACACTGACCTCATTAATGATGCTAACATTTAGTTGAATGTGTTTACACTAAGGAAAAAGAAAAATTAAATAAGAAGGTACTTGGCAAAAAAGGGAGAATAAGATAACTATGAAAATATACAATCTCCTGGAAAAAAGTGTAGGATATGGAGGAAATGCATTACAATTCCTCAACAACAGCAAAAAATCTTTCTGAATACCTTTATTTCTATGACAAAAATTATTTTTAAAAAATTCCAATAATGCTGAAGCATACTGAACCTACTTAGTCATAGATATCTCTGAAAAGGACAGTTGGTACATAAATTTTTTAAAAATATCTTTCCACTTCTTATTGCAGGACCCACGTTGTCTCCTCTAGTATCTGTCTTTAAAATATTTTATGAAATTGTCCTAAGCAGGACATAACTGTCCAAATCTAGCATTTTCCAATGCTGAGGTAGAGAAATAAGCACTGGTTTACAGCGCAAATATTAGCCTTAAGATATTGATTATCGTATAGGCCAGATAGCCAATGCAATAATCTGCTTGGCACACGTCTCTAGAAGAAATTCAGCAGAGTTACTGTAACAGGATACACACTAACACTATACATCAGCATGCATTTAAAATTGGAAGAAGGACCAAAGTTTACCTGGGCAAAGTATGATAATATGTAATTAAGAACACATTGATCTTGTTCTGCCTAAGCTTCACAGCCAGCTCAACCCTCCATGACCACAGTAACATAGTGCCAGGTCCAAGATAACAAACCCTGCTGAGAATTACCATTCATTTATTTGGCATCTATGTTATGCTAGGAAGGTAAGAGATCACAGATATGTTTTTAAATATGCTGTATTTATGTATTTATTATGTATGCAGACCTACCCTCTGCAATAAAACACTGAAAGACAATTGGGAAACTACAAATTTGCACCCAAATTTGACTTACGTTTTCCTATGTAGAACAGCCAAAGTTACATTGTTTAAAAATATTGATCTTTTCTAACTGGTTCTCATACCTTAGTACAAACTATTTCAATGTACCATTTAGCTGTCACAACTAAAATGTGTTCCTTTGTTCTGTGCACATAAAACTGTACTTTTCCTCCCAGTAAGATATGCAGGGAAGGAAATACCAAACTAGCATCTACCAATATGCCTGTACAATATTAAAACCAGCTTTTTTTAATAGAATGTTACATTGGGCATCATTCTATCAGTATTTTATCAGCAAGATGGCTGCTGCAAGCTGGAATCTCAGATATCCCAATTATAAAGTAAAATTTTATTTTCAAGTACATTTTATTGACTCTGAGGAGCACTTTCTGAGTTTCAAACTGCTGGCTGAGCAACACAGATACAAGTTTCTTTTAACTATTTATTTATAAATCTCCTCTGAGTATTAAACAAGCTCATAAAGATATGTCCATAAAGAGAATGAGTACAAATTTTATCCTGACATTTGATTTAAGCTGTGTTGGAAAACTTACTTGACAGATATAGTTTTTCCCCCGAGCACTGAAATAGAGCAGATTGGCACAAAGATTTGTACTTAAAGAGAAGACCTGATTTTATAGTGAAATATGAATATGAATAACACTCTTAATCTCTGCAGATTTTCCTACCTTTCAGTAATATTCCACTATGTAATATCATTAGCAAAACAAAAGAATGACTACCATCCTTCCTTAAAAGGATACTATTAAGTTATTTTAGCTCAAAGTTTGACCTGTATTAGTATAAGCTCTTGGCAAAAGTCCTCTGGGGGGAATAAAGGAAACCATTAATCTGTGACTTGCTTAAATTACTACTCTGGCTCAATGGAAAGAGTAAAATTAAAGTTAAAGCATTCCAGGTGATATGATGACTTTACAAAAAACAGAAGGAAAATCTTCATAAAATAGAAAATTCTTATCTTAATTAAGACACTACAGGGTGTATACTGCTTTTGAATCATCATGTCTGGTCTGCAATGATTCAGAGGAAAAATCAGTACAGACTAGTGTCATTATAATTCCAATTAAATGTGATAGTTTGGAAAGTCCTTTTTACAGCTGTTTTTAATCTGTAGTGCACTCCTGAGTAACATTAAGTCAATACAAAATGGAACAACTTACATGTATCTTAATGCAAAGTTTCAGTAAATATATAATTATCAATTACTGTAATTATTAATGATGTAACTATCAATTTAACAATTTTTTACTGATGAGTTTATTTTCTACAAATACCTTATTGGTTGGAAAGACACAGAAATTCTTCACAACAGGAGAAAAAAAGGCATACACGTTTCCAGGTAGAAGTTAACATGATATGCTTGCTTAATGACAAGTCAGTAAGCTTTGTTCATCTTAGATACTGCAGATTAACTTAGCATGTTACTACAGTGAGCTGTATTTTCTCAGAGATTACTACAGCTTGTTTTGGTGATGCAAAGGAGCTCTGTGAATACTGTATAGAAAGAAAGTCTGATTGCTCAGATCTGTTTCTGACACAGAAATGAAATATTCATCAGAATACAGTCTGTATGAATAGAAGTATATGTGCATTTTTTGCTTGACAAAACCTGTATTACAATCTATAGAATACAGTTGTATTCTGTGTAGTGTTATTTTTGCTGGTATATGGTGCTCTTGTTACTGAATAAAACTCAAACCTATAAGGAAAGAACTGTTTTTTAATCAGCTCATGAAAAAAAAGCCTCATCGTTATTTTTTCAAGGCATTATTATTGGAAGTAATCCTAAAACTATTTTGAAATAGGTGAAGAGAGGAAAGAAGGGAAACGTACAAGCTATTTTAAAAGAGGGAGAGAGGAAAAAAAGCACCACATCTGTGCAGAAGGTTGTGATTTCATACTTGCCATGAATAGCAAAGAGCTCAACAGTTTAAAAGCAGTATGGGTAGGGATAAGCTTCACATCAACTGAGTTTAACTACCAAGGTCATAACTGCTTTTAGGAGCATCATAGTTTGTAGGCTGAATCACATGTTGGCAGTAACATTTCTCTCTCTCTAATTGTACTGAGAGCTGTAGGAGACAAAGCCTTTAAAAGAGAGGGATGAATCCTGACCAGTGTAGAACACTGGACATCTCTAGTAGATCTTAAGAAATGTTTTACTGTTGACACATTAATTTCAGGGGAGCAGTTTAACAGAGAAAACAAACCCTTCTACAGCAATTCAGTCAGAAATTGTTGTGCTAGGCTCAACTGCTCAGCTGAAATTATTTATTACAAACTATCCAACCACAACTAATAAGAGACAGGTTATGATCAGAATAAAATAACTAATGTAATTTCCACTTACTTTTTTTATTACTAGTCTTGAGATGTTCAGTGAGCAAGTACAGTCTTTTTCGAATAAATAGAACAGGTTTGGGTAGGGAGCTATTTTTCAGAAAAACCACAGCTGAAAAACCAAGTTTCTGCACTTGTGTTTTGGCAGGTTCAAAGCTATGAACAGTGTTTTTGATATTTTTTCGTGGTGCATAAATATGAAATGTTAGTTGTTCTAATGATTACAATTTCAAGCCATTGCATTTGAAAGGGTCAGTGTTTGAAAAGCTGGTATTTGTAGCAGTCCTGTGTGCTCACTTGTGATTGCTATTTCTGAAATGTTGAGCATACCTTTTATTGTAACAGTTTTTTAAAAATGCATTTCATGGCCAAATAACTTTTAACTATTTTTTCTGTGGGCATATTTTCCTACTAGCACAGAATTTTTTTTCTTTTTAGTTGATCAATTATTCTCTTTACTCTCTTATAGTAAGAAGTAGACCTTTCTTATAAAATTTCCAGGTCATTTGCAGGACTATATTTCACAGCAAATGTACATTCCCTGTTTTAGGGAATTGTATTGAACACTTCAGTGACATTATTATTAGCAGTTGATAATTAGATCCTTTCATATATATTAAAAGTCTATTCCTGATAGATATTCCTGATTCACCTCTAAGAATATAAAGTAAGAATATAAATATGGCATATGTTTCACTTAAAAAATTCCAAACCTCTTCACCTTGAAAATGCTGTATTTTGAAATCTTTAAGCTGGTGAATTTTCTCTTGTTTGTAGTTATTCTTTCAAATTCAATAAGATTCTTTAAATTACTAATTACCAGAAAAACACAAAGTAAATAGAATATGGCTAATTTCAAGAATAATTTATTTAATTATGTATGACAGGTTTAAACTGTCCTTATCACAGTGATGTTCTACTATTCATGGCATTATTGAGGCAACAACAGGTCAGAGTTTTTGGCTTATAATATGTTCCTATAAAAGACTTTGCAAAATCACATATCTTCTAGAGAAGTTAGTAAAAAATGAGATCTTTATGTATTTCTAGCAAATATCTATCAGTTTGAAAGCTATAGAAGGAATTACTTGTGCGATGATGAGTAGTAAATAATTTCTTCTCAAAATCAGACTTCCTCTTCTGTTGTGGGGGAGGAGATGGAGATCTCTAGATGACTTCATAGAAAAGATAAAATATATGTTGGGAAAACAAGATAAGTGACCAGGCCAACAAATGTATCTTCATCTGGAAAGAAAAGTCTGCTATTGCAGCTACTGAGTCTACTCAGTCACAGAATTGCATGGTTGAGATTGGCAGGGAGTTCTGGAATCATCTGGTCCAACCCCTGCTCACACAGGGACACCTAGAGCCAGTTTCCCAGTCATGTCTGCACTGCTTTTCAATATCTCCCAGGAGGAAGGTTCCACAACCTCTCTAGGCAACCTGTGCTGACTGTGCAATCACTCTCAAAGTGAAAAAGTGTTTCCTGGTGCTCAGGAACCTCCTGAAGAACTTTCTTCCACCCACTTTGCATCATCTCTTCAGATATTTAGATTCATTAATAAGTTCCTCCCCTTCCCATCCCCCATTTCTCCCTCCCCACCCCGTCCCCCCCATCAGTTTCATGACCCTTCATTGTACTCTCCCATGTCCAGGAGTCCAGAGCTAGAGAGTCTTCAGGTGTGACATCACTACTGCTGAGGTGAAGGAAGGATTCAGTGCTGCTCATAATGCAGCCCACGCCACCATCAGACTTTGCTGCCAGAGCACCCTGCTGGCTCAGGTTCAGCTTGGACTACAGGTCATTTTCTGTCAAGCTGTTTTCCAGTTGTGTGGCACTCAGCATATACAGGTGCCAGGAGTTGTTCCTTCCCATGTGGCAGGGCTTTGCACTTCTCGTTGTTGACCTTTATGAGGTTCTTGCCAGTCTGTTTTTCCAGCCTGTGGAGGTCCCTCTGGGTGGCAGCATCACACTCTGGTATACTCAGCCACTACTCCCAGGTTTGTGTCATCTGTAAACTTGCTGAGGGTGCACTTTGTCCCAGTTTATTAGGACATACCTAGAAAAAGAACAGCAGGGTGGGGGAGAAGAGGTCTGAATCTAACCTACCCTTTTAAATTATAATGATAAAGGGATTCAGCAAGTGCAAAATAGCACAGAAGAAAGAAAATCCAACTATCAGCAGAAAACCAGCTGAACTGCTGGTGGTAAAGCATCACTTAATCAAATAAGTTATTTCAAAAAATTAAGCAGACCAGAACAGAAGCTTAAAAGCGAACACTGACAAAGTACCAATCAACGTTATCAGCAAACATTAAATTGCTTTCCAAAACAAAATCCACTTAGAAGTTCACTTCACAGGAAAGGGCTACCTCACCATAACATAGTGAGACAAATGTATCCATCAGCAAAAATGCTGAACCCCAGGACAGTGATTTCAAGAGTAAGACATTTTATTTTGATAAAACTCCTGTCTTTGCTTTTGTGCTAAAGATTGTATTCAAAGTCAAACCATTTGGTACTAACAATAGCATTTTTTAGTAATGTAAGGGCAGTCTTAAGGAAGGAAACTTTCTTCAATATATGAGGCCTACAGACGCAAAAAAAAAAAGTTTACTGTTTAACTTTGAGTGTGCTGTTTATTTAATAATTATTTTAATTATTATTTTCTTAGATAGATTTTCCACAACTGGTTGCTCAGAAATATAAGAAAAAGTGCAGAACTGAGTAGTTTAAGTCTCAGTCTGAAGCAGACTCAACTATGCTTATGCCAATCCTAAGATTACTTTCTTACCTTTCTAACCTCCAGACGGGTTTTCCTAGACAAGTCCTAATTTCATGTAAAGATTGCTCAACATAGGATTTGATGTAGTAAATTTTACATCAATTTATAAACTATTTATTATTTTATTATTATTTAAATCTACTTGCCACATATTTTTTTTTTTACTTCTGATTTTCTTTTTACTAGAGCAGCAGTGAAACTGGGAAAAGACTAGTTATATTTTCCTCAAATATTGAAAGCTGAGGAGAATTAGTCATCTGGGCAAGAGGAAAAAAGAATAATTTCCTTTTGATTGCTATCTCAGCCATTTGGAAGTTACCAAGGAGCTAGTAATGTGGTGACATAGCATAGCTAACAGGGTGCCTCATCAAGCAACAGGTAGTAGTAGTAGTAGTGAGAAATAAAAAATCTCTACAAGGATTATGTAAATCTTCCTTTCCTGTTTTATCACGGAGGCTTCATTTTCAGTTAGGGATCTTGATTCCTATTTTAGGATTATTTTTTATTTCAAGTAATTTAAACTCCCTGATTATGTTCCTTAAGGCATTAAATCGGCTATGAAAGAAACACCTGCAATGAGAGGTTTAGAATTTTTGTGAGAGTTTCCTTGCTTTTGTGGGGGTTTTTTGTGGGTTTTTTTCTTTTTGGCTGGTTGATTGGTCTGTGGGTTCTTTTGGTTTTTTTGTTGCTGTTTTTCTTTATCTTTTACAAGAGTCTGAGTACCAATTTCCCAATTAAAAAATACATTTTATTCCTACTTTATATATTTAACTTTTATGCTGAGTAGCTGATATCAAATAAGGGGAACCATTTTCATCTAATGCAAATCACAACTAGGAGAGAGATTATGGCTTCATTTAGGCCACCTAGCTTTTGTGTACATAAAGCATTGAGGATTCCATACAGAATGAATATGGCATGAAGTTGTCAACTCTGTGAAAAGGGAGGCAGTGTTCATGAACCTTACTTGATTTAGCTTCAGAACATTATTTTCATTGTTATTCCATAAAATCTAAGAAAACATATTCAGAGTAAATAGTTAAGGTAGAACCCCAGTTACTTATATATATATAAAATTATGAATACATATATATAA
>VZTZ01042039.1:0-33964 GCA_013400955.1 Drymodes brunneopygia | reverse complement strand
TTATGAATATATATATAATGAATCTGAAATAATGGAGAAGAAATTCAGTACAAAACAGATATTTGATGTGTATAATATGTTACAAATGAACTTTACATAAGCTTTACTAAGTATTGATATTCAGAGAGGATTGTAGACCCCAAAATCACCCTGCCAGAAAAACTAGCAAGAAAATGAGAAAAGCTGACCTTGTAACAGGAAAATATACTACTGCCATTTAACCGAACTCATAAAGTAGATTGAGGCAGTTTGAAGATATGTAGAAGGGAATGCAAAGCAAAGGTCAGCATTTTGTGGCAAATGTAATAAAGACTGGGACTGGATTGCACACAACACTTAAAAGCCTATAAAGAGTGACTGATGGGTGTAGCAGAGGAAGGAGTGGCATGACAAAAAGAAGGTCCTGACCTGGTAACACCGAGGAACAGCACAGAGATCTGAGAAACAAGAACTTTGACCTTATCAAATCTTATTTAACTGTATTTTCACTTATTTTCATCTGTAGAGTAGATTTGGTATGTTCTAAGAGGCCAATCCTTTACATAACTAGCTAATCATTTTTTCCTGCCTACAAATGTCAGAATATATTTGAATAAATACTTACTCTCACTGTACCCACTGCCTTGTCTTATTCTTTTGGGACTCAGCTGCTGGATGGAAATTGGAAGTATTCCTTTTATCAGCCAGTCTGACTGGAAAGTGACAGCAGCCTTCAGCTGGTATGCAGCGTCGGAAGTGGAAATCAAGCATATGCACACACACACACAATGGAGACCATGCAGATAAGGAGAAAAGGAAATTGATTACATTTTACTGATTTGACACTTAATGACATTCTTAAGTATTTGGATACTAAAAAGGCAGCTTTAACTGATACTTTTTTAAACAGAGTGGAGTTCAGTCTCCTTAAACTGTATACAGTCTTGACAAAAATGTGATTAAGTATCTGTGAAGACAACCCAACACACAGAAAAAATATATTACTTCCTTTTCCTCAACTTCTTCTCATTTCTTTTCTTTTTTTTTTTTTCATTTTTAAGGAATGGAAAACTGTTGAGGGCCATTCAAACTCCTTACATAACACATCTCTTCAGACTACAGAAAATCAGTGGATGTGATGAGTGCTTCCATTTACTTTCCTTACCTCTTTGCTGATAATATCATTGCAATAAGGTAAAATTACTTCAGAGCTATTCAGAAAAAAATAAGTATCTGCACACTCTAAGCTCCACTTACAGGCAAACCTAATCCATATTTTCTACATATCTGAAGGCTCTCATATTAATGATAATAAATGATCAGATCAGGGGGATCACAAATCATACATGCCAGCATGGATTTGTAGCACTACTTCTGAGATATAAAAGCATTTCTTGTTAGAATATCGCTACCACATCCCTTTGATATGGATAAAAATAAAAATAAAATCTAAATGTCAAATTACTGGCCCAAAACTAGGAAGAATAACCACCAAATTTGAGACCTCCTGACAAGATGCAGCGAGGTGCTTCATCACTCTCTGATGAACCTATGATGATGAGACCCTAATTGCTCTCTAAACTGCAGCTCAGCTTTCACAGTTAAGCATAGAGCGTATTCCAAATTCTCTACAAGCTAGTGATTTTGCCACTAGAGGTACAACATTTATGAATTCATTTAATCTTGAACTAAATGAAACATAAGAGGGTTCCCAGTGTCTCCTTTCCTGAATGACTGCTTTAGCTGTCAAACTATTATGTAAAAATGAAAACAGATATATTTTTAGTTTTAATCTGTCATAGCTCACTTTAAGAGGGACCCAGAATTGTGTCAGCATATGTACCTATCTATCCCAATGCTCCACTTTTGTCCACATGAGGAGAAACACTGGCAACTGTTCCAAGAGTTCCCAAGTTCACTAAAGTAATACCTTCTGAATTTAGAAATTCATGAATAGCCAATCCTGGAAGCCACATCTAGAAACTGAGAAAATTCAATACTAAAGGAAGATGTGCTAACAGTCCCACAGTTCAAAACAAGTTATATAAGACAATAAACAATTTATTCAGTTTTTCTATTAGAATAATAAGACAGAAGAAAGTCCACTTAATTTGCAGCAAAGAGAACATCCACAGTGCTTGTTTAGAACAACTGGGAAACTAAGCTAGCAACAGGAATTAGTGCTGCTGAAGGCATAGCTCAGAGATGAGGAACAGCAGTTTGTGCTGTGGTAAGCAAACTGATCTTCCAACAGCAGTAATAACTAACCTCAAAATACCAACAGGAAGAACAAAATCCATCAGTCTAGACACAATTTGCATTTCTCTCATTTGGCTCAAAAATACTCCATCTTCTGCTTTAGTTGCAGTACCAGACAGCACCAAACACCTTATCTTCATGATAGAAAAATTCAGATTTGCCTGCTTGCTTGCAAGGCCTTGAATCAGCCCTTCTGAACAAATTAAGTTGAAAAACATACTAGAGGTCTACTTACAGATGAAAGAAAACTAACAGCTTCAAAAGAAGGAAAATTTTATTTTAATTCCTTGTTTCTTTCTAAGATCAGAACTGTAGACACTCCTACCTCCAGGCCAGAAAAGAGAATTATGTCTGTTCCTAATTTGGTGTACAAGATAGAATGAAAGACAGGCTGAGAACCTTGGCTACTGCCAAACAGCTTTCTCCTGCCCCAGACCCTGCCCAGCTGTAAGGAACTGTACGAGCCACAGGTGCAGTCAGCAGGAGAGGCCATAGGCTGTGCTGCTCCACTAATGAATGGCCTGAGCAGAAATCTCAGTCTCACTCCAGGCAAGAGTGTTAAAGTGGTAGGAACAGAAATGAGAACTGATAGTAAAATGTGTGAAGTTTGTGGGTATAGTGCACATATGTAGATGTTTAAAGATATAGTTCATTTAGTGTTTAGGTTTTACCATCTTGCAGATAACAACTGCTTCTGCTTTTTCTCTGTTTTTGGTTGGGGTTTTTTTTGGGGGGGAGCGTGTGTATTTTTTGTCTTGACAGCTTGGTTGCTAGATGAATGGGAATAATGCCTGGGAGATATAGCACTACTGGATTTTTACTTTTTTTAATATATAAACTATTGTGTTTATTTTAATATATTTTCTTTAATCGCAAAGGGCTTTTGCTTTTTCAGTTATTAGTCACCAATTATTTTATATTAATGCTTTCAGTAGACAAAGGTGATAATCTATTTATTATTTAAATGGTATTTTGAAATTTTAATTTCAAGTATATACAGTATAGGTTTATTATACAATAACTTCTGGACTGTACAGTTTTTTTTTAAATTTGAATATTAATTTGTGGGAAAAGCAGCTGCAAACAAAGGGTATTTTATTCTTCCCTCGGTACTAGTCAACATCTGAAGTATTATAGACATTTTATTAAACTTTTGCAATGGATGGTCAGGGTCTCACTGTTTGTGGCTGCTGTATGAGGAACAGTCCTTTATCAGACACGTCTCTTATGTTCTGAAGCTCTCTTGGAATGTGTTTTTCATGGTTCTCATCTCTAGAAAGTCTGGCTCTTTGTAAACAATTCTGTTAAGAGTTACATTCAGACTGTGCTGGCCTTGCTTTCTGTAGAATTAGAGGTAGGATAAAGAAGTTTCAGAGAGAGTCTGTGTGTTTATGTAATTATATACATTATATCTATATTATATAGATTTTTTTACAACTTCTTTCAAATGAGAAATGCAATAGGTGCAAGGGACATGAATCTGAAGTAGCTGGGACTCCGAAGTCTTGATTGTGTTTCTTAAAAAACAAAGGATCTTCTTCCATGGCTCCTGGTCTCTGTTGTAAGGAACTTCCCAAACATAATGCACAAATGACCAATTTAAAATGAAATTCAGGAATGGGGATAGCTTTCTGATCCATCAGCACTGAAGTACAGTTTCCTATGTGAAACACTGTTTTCACCCAAAGAGGGGAACGTTTCAGGTTTGGCTTTCTTGTTCGTGGATTGTCCAAACTGATGAGGATTCCAGAGGCTTGTCACACCATTCTGCATTTAAAAGGGGGTGGGGGGGAGGGAGGTCTGTTTGCTTGGAAAATTAAATGTTGTTAATCAAAAAACTTGTGTTCCTGGTGTAATTATGACTGAATGCTAAGAAGGGATACTGGAATACACTCCATTTTTAGTGACAAAAGTCTTATTTTTGAAGTAGTGCACATGATCCATGTACAAAATGTACAATAATACATGGTCTATCTATTCTTTGAGCAAAACAATGACAAAAATCTCTATGTTGTACATAGATGCCACGTATTTAGGGCAAAACATGGGGATAAAAATTAAAAGTTGAATTTGCTACTCTTGACTTCAGAATATTAAATCGTTCTACAGAGTAGAACTACAGAAAATAGGAGGTATCCTAACTTAATTATGTCTATATGGGTTTCTTTGGTGTTTTTTTTGGTTTTGATTGGTTTTTTTTGGAAGAAGTTAAAGAAACAGGCTGAGAAAGACATAATGACTCAGGCAACATTAATTCACATGAATTTTTCAGTACAAATTACAGGAAAGACATCATTAGCCCCTCTAACAATATGAAACTCTTGCAGTACAGTGCAAGTTTGCTCATTGGCTCAGGTAGATAGATAAATGACACAAATTTTATAAAATTTTTCTAAGACAATAAATTGTTTGGTTCTGCCTCTGCATACTGGCACTTCAAGCTCATCCCTGCAACTACACTGATATATATTAGCTAATATTTTTGCAAGACCTTTTTAGAGTGGAAGTTCTATTCATTTAAAGAAGTATTTTGTATAATTGAACATAGAGTAGTACTATTTTGTATTAATCAAAGAAAAGTTATGTGAAACTTCCTGTACTGTAAATTACAAGCAAGGACAAATTTCAAACATGTGTCCTTGACTGCCTTATATCTAGTGAGCGAAAATAAACTTTAGTGATTTATGATAAGAGAAATAATGACTTTATTAAAGACTCGTTCAAGCTCATTTTTCAAAATATATAGTACATGTGATTATTTATTACTGATTTTTTTAACGCTTCAGTTGTACCATGCAACACACATCATTTGCTTATCTCATTAAAATTTTCTCTACAGAAAGAAAATATTAGGTCATCAACCCAATATTACAAATTTGTTAAGCTAGATTAGAAGAGTGAGATTGAAATAACAATGTCTTTGATAAGAACTACTGCTGAACTATAAAATATTTCTTAGCTTCTTAGTACTTAACTTTTTAAAAGCTCTTGTCAGTGCTGCCTTGTTTGTGATAGTTCTGTAATTTGTGTAACAATGAACAGTGAATCAAGAGATGAAGTTTACTGAAAAATAATTAAAATGTTTTTCCCTAAATAATTTCATTAATATCTTGGTTTTCATTGCTGCAAGGATAGAGCTTACTGTTAGGTAGACTCTGGAATTCTGATTTTTCAAGTAGCCTTGCATTGTCTTAATTTAATTATGTGATAAGTCTCCATCATTTCAAATAACTTATCGATGTATTTTGTTATTGAACATTAGTGTTCTGACATCTCCTTTAAAACAAATTTCTGTTCTCCTGTGATTGCAGTCTGCCACCCTTAGCACTTTTACTCTCTGGTGCATCCTTGAGTTCACCTTTCCCAGAACATTTTGCCCAGTTCTTTGCAGTGTTAAGAGCATTCACCTACATGGAGATAGGAATGCTTCAGGATGTATATACAGACTTTGGATGTACCTGCAGAAATATATACTCTGTTCTCCTATGCAACATCTCTGGTGTCAGTGAAATTTATCAAGCCCAGCTGTTACTGCAAGATATGACTCAGACTCATTTGGTATATTCCAAATATTTATTCATGACATGTCATTTAAGAGACTAAACATCTTAGGCTTCCTCAAATAGTCCTGTGTTTAGGTAATCTGTCTACCTCAATTCATATTTGTTTTTACAAATAGCATAAAACATGAAGGACACTCTTAAAAATGTGCTTGAGTTCAGTAGGATTAATCTGTAAGTCTGTTTTGCAACGTGGATTCTCCAGGTAGGTAAAATGAGTTAAAAAGGCAGATGAAGTTCACCAAAAGCTGGTTCTATAGAGTTCATACTTGTAATAAAAGCTAAAGTAAGTAAGTAAGTCTGAGTGTTTCTGGATGGTTCAAATATAAGCAATTTGGAGACAGGGGTGAAATTAATTCTTTATTAGAGAAAATGTCTTTTCTGATATGTGTAAACAAGATGCAAATATATAGAACTCTAGAAATAGTTTGCCCTTGTCATGTACTTCAACAGTAACCCTTTTATTTCTGACAAATAAATATTTGGAATGCAGTTCGAAGTAAACCATGTTCCACTCCACTTCCCTGTCAGAGTGTCAAAGATTAATGGATTTGGATGATGAATTTTGACTACAAAGAAAATATGCAAGAAAATATAAAAACTCTTTTGGACTTCTTCTTTTGAAGATTAATTTATCACAGCCAATCTTGCATGGGACTGTGTGTCTTTACACACATAGAGATTGTTTATATTCTAACTATCTGAACATAGAAAAATGGGTTTGCTACTCATGTCCAACTGAACAAAATGGCACATGAAAAAAATTAATTTCACAGAGATCTCTTGTATATATTTTCAGAACTTCCAGTCCCATGAAGTTCAACTTTCAACCAATCTTCTTCTTAAGCCATGTGTTGCTCTAGACTTGTCAAATAGCCACATGAAAAATCTTGAAAAAGGGAAAAAGGCAAATGGAGAAGTTTGCTCGACAGATAACTCTGTGTAGATGCTGTGATTTGACTGAAATTGAAGGAGTCAGAGCAGGAAAGTTGCTTTCCCTTAATGGTAAATATTAACCATCTATACAGAAGAAAGAATCCTGTGAAGCCTGATTATGTACTCTGTTCCAAAGTAATGAAGCAGCAAGCCTTATGGAAATAATGTCTTCACAGTACTCAGCAAGCTCCTTGCCAAAGCTATTTCTATTCAATTTTCAAGCCTAGAAACACAGATACAATGCTCTTAGTATCACAGTAGTTATGCATCTACCAATAAAAAGGATAATGTACAATAGTTGTTTCTATTTATCCTGACAAAATAGCGTACTAGAGCCGCTATAAATTGTACATCTCATTAGTTTTACATTAAAAAGGACACATTTTAAAGCTCTACAATAATAGGTTAGTCTGAAATACTTTGAAAAATCCTGTTACACAAAGCCATGATTAAATCTTTTCCAATAAATTATTTAGGTTTTAAATGAAAGGGGAAGGTTTTAAATATGTGTTTAACTTAAAGAACTCAGCACAGCTCCTTTCTGCAGAAATAGATCTAGAAAGGGAAGTACTCAGGTATGATTAGCTTATTCAAGGAAATACAGATTTTATTTTTTTTAATAGTACCATAAGAAAGAAGAGTTCTGGTATGTGAGACAACCCAGAAAGGGGATGAAGTGGACCAGCTGGGTCAGATATGTAAATATTCTGAGAGGTTTAAGAGAGGTGTTATATGCTGACAAAAAGTTTCAACTTTCATCAGTCCCTGAAATGTCTTTGCCTTTTGTTAGAAGTTAAGGAAGTGAAAAAGAAATAGAATAGAAGGCATTCAGGGTGTTGCCTCATTGTCAAGAAGTATCCTACAGAATGTTAAATAACTCTGAATGTGTATGTTTCTTGTATAACACAAATGTGAATACATCACTGTTTTCCTTCTCTCAAGTCTTTCTAATCTGCTTACCATCTGCTGTGATCATTAGTGGATGGAAAGGGTATATTAAATTGTCAAAGTAACTGTCCAAGACATGCAAGCATTAAATCAAGCAGCTTTCTCCCTCTGTTTTGGTAAGTTCTCTCTTGACTCGGCTATCTGGCACATGATGTGCCAATTGTGTATAATCATTCTTATTTCTTTTGCAGTGTTAGACATATTAGCGATATGTCGGATATGTCATTGTCTCTCTACAGATGGTTGTGACCACAATGATTTTAACTTTAAAGAGCAAATTTCAATTTGCATAAATTCTGAAATACAAGAAATATTGATGAAAAAAGAGCAGATAAATAATGAACTTAAATGGGAAAGATAAGCTGAAGTTACAATGTAAGCATCTATTTCCCATGTCAAATGAAAAAATGGAAACAGATACTAAGTACCTGAAGCCAACATGTACATCAAAGGTAGGTAAATATAATTTTCAAAACTTTTGAATTTTTAAAAAAATTTTGGCTTCTGTAACTAATAGGTTTCAAGTAATTATAATCACAATATAACCATTATAAAAATAATGCCTATGTGTTGTTATACCTGCTTACAACCCTCTTTTGTTTTATTACTAGCTAGGATGGCTTATCCATACCAGAACTGTATCTAGCGCTGTGGGATGTGGAATTTTTCAGTACTGGATTTAAATTCGCCTTTCTTGATATGTTCTTGATAAACCTAGAGGTGTTTTTTTATAGGTGTTTTCATTCATTGATTGAAACTGGTGCATCTCTGCAAAGGCTGACAAACACTGAATAAAGCTAATTCTTTTTCAGAGGAGGGTCATATATATTGAACCTTTTACCCTTGATTGCTTTGAAATTGGATTGTTTTCATAGCTACATCTTGTGCTTATTTGTGTGTATATCACTTTCTTCAGGAAGCACATTTTCAATCTTCAGAGCCAGTGTTTATCCATTAACAGAGACATTTCAAATGCTTTTAGACTTAGTGAATATTGTGTGTAAAGAAAGACTTCACAGTGTCTGTGCTTTCACAGTAATGTTCTGTAGCTGCAAATATACATTTGAAAAGAATCTGTAGTTCCCCACTTGGATCAGAACGCAGATGTGAACCTTGGAAGCACATAAAAGTGTATTAGATTTTCACAACATTCCCGGATTCACTGGTATTCATTTAACTCTATGAAATACATTTTGGTCAAACAAATACAAAGATAGCACCATGACAACCTGCTTTTGATTCCTATAGAGGGTATTTTCCTTTATACATTAGAATTGGGACTAAGAATATATAATTCTATCCTCTTAAATAGTGTAAGATAAATCTTTAGTCAGGCACTAGAAATATAGAAATGAGTAAAACCTCTTCTCATTAAAAGTGCTTTGAAACAAAATAGTAAATTCAGCTGAAAGAGAAGATATAAGATTTTCTTTCATACTATTGTTCCAATAAGCTTCAGGTTTCTTCTTCCAAAAGCCTTGTCTCAAATAGCTTGATTCCCATGTTCTTTCGTTTGTAAGCCCTTCTGCTAAAACTGCCAATAATTGGGATAATTCAAGACAATTGTGATGATGTCTTCATAGTAAAAATGTCAGTCTTCTAGAAACTGATTTAGTATTACAAGTTCATTATACATGCTCTTTTTTTCAAACATAATGAAATTCCAAAAATTCTATGATAATTAATGTTGGTGTGCCATAGCTACTGGGAAGATTACTTGAACAAGGGATGAAAAAAGAATGAAAAAAAGGTTCAACCACAATGTCACGGATTAGACATTACTTACATAGGCTCGTACAAGGTCATGGCCAGATGGCTGCAGGAACCACCTCTGTTCAGATCAAGATGAATCTCCTGAATTTAGTGCAGTTATGTTTAGGTATTTTTATTACTATAACTAGAAAGAATAGAGTAGTGTGTAGAACAAGAAGAAAGTGGGACAGAGCTAACCACAATAGAGAATCAAAACAAATCATACTATGTAAAAGAGCAATTTAGAAAATGTAACATCCATAGCAGTCTTCTTAAGAAATTAGTTGAGTCATTAATCATCATTTTAGTTACTCTGGTTACTTTGAACAACATCATAGTACAAATGACAAAGCAGGAAACTTTATTCATGGTACTCAGAAAGAGGCAAAGCAAAGTAAAAGAGCTAAAGAATAAGTTGTCAGGAAAGACTGGGCTAAGGCTTTCAAAATTGCAGGTTTTTTTGGAGGGGGAGGTTTTGGGGGCTTTCGTTTTGAGTTAAAATTTAACACATACATCTGTGAAGACTACCCTATGAAGACAGAGCTGAGATTTTATTGGAGTGAATGATTTAAGTTCTGTCATTATTAAATACCCTCAGTAAATTAATTCAATGAAGATCTGTCTTATTTGATGCAAACAGTGTTTGTGTCAGGCATATCAACTCCGCAAAAATTATCTTTAGTGTTTTCTATTTTGCTCTTGAATCTTTCCCAAGGGGATAAATAAAAATGTTTTAACATCTTAGCTATTACATCACACTCATTTGTAAAAGATTTACCTGGTAAATGCTCCCATACTAATTGTAGTTGCTTGCAAGTAATTCCTCTGAAACTCATAAATTAATTTATGTTGTTACCATTATGCAAGTCAGTATCAGTTGCATCATTAAGAAGCAGCACTTTATGTTAAGCCTTAAGAGCCTTATAAGATGTATTCTTATAGCCCAAAGTAAAAAAAAAAAACCAAAAAAAAACAAAAAGAAAGAAATCTAACCCATACAAATAACTTTGCTGTTACTAAGTGCTAACGATTTGTTGAGAAATTACTATATGTGCATTCAATTTCTTTCTGTTTTCAAATACTTTTTTGTATACTGAACCACCAATGCCTTTAGAATAAGAATGTATGAGCAATCACCAGACTGTAGCATATGTCCCCAGGAGTGCAAGGTAATAGGAGCTTTGAAATTACAGCACCGAGGTAATACCAGAGAACACAGATCTAGACTGATCAACAAATGATTGCTGTTATGGTTGTGTAAAAGGCCTGATGAAGGTACAGCAACTGGCAGCCTAGTGGAGCTGTCTGTAAAGCATATGTAGCACAGGAGCTGCTGCTTCATATTCAAGTGCGCCGTACTGTTCTCTCTAATATTCTACACTGTACTGTCACATATCTTAGAGTTATTGTCATTAAAGGGAATTGTTTCTTTGCATTTGATCTAAGGTTTCATTGGTTGTGCTTATCTGCCTTTGAGAAATGATTGCTAATTCTGAATGCAACTGTAGTGGCATCACTACACTCTCCATCACAAAAATGTCCCCTTATTCTCTTTAGTGCAAGATGGATATTTGTGTCCTGTGAAGGAGAGAGAGAAGATAGCCCCTAATATGTCAATTATTACAGCCCATCTTTAAATGGATCAACTCAGTTTCGGGAGAACTGCGCCTCAAGGCCCTGAGCTTTGAATGGCTTATATATTTCATTGAGTTCCAATGTGTTCTTGAAATCTTTTAAACGCCCGGAAATGACAGACAGGACTTCTATTTTCAGGCAGTTTAACCTTTTTCTAGGGGAGAACTATCCTAAATGAGAAGCTCCTCAGCTGCTCTGTTTCAAAGCTTTCTGCATTCCTAAAAGAGATGAGAAAATGTATCATGCATGGGAAAAAGAGAAGGATTTTAGACCTCCATTGTGTTCACTGCAGATATAATGCTTTGGTAATAGAGAAATAGATATAAAAATTGGGATCAATGTATTGTCAGATAGTGTATTCTCAAAAAACTGCTCTGCATTTAGATTTTTAGTTTGTACTAAGCCAAAAACATGCATATATGGTTTTGACTTGTAGTTTTCATGCAATTATTTCCTGGTAGACAATACTGAAAGAGCTTTCCAAGCCTTTGAGCAAGTATCAAGAACATGTTAATGTAAAAAGATTAAAAAATTGAAATTCTTATTTGAGCAGAGCCATCTGTATAGGAAAGGTATGTTTTAAAAAGGTAGTGCATTTGCAGTTTTGCATAGCTGCAGTTACACAGATAATGCCAGTGGCAGCTAATGATGTTATTCTGAAAGAGAGGGTGTGGTGGATTGATTTTGGCTGGAGGTCAGGTGCCCACCAAAGCTGCTCTATTAATTCCCTCCTCAGCTGGACAGGAGAGAGAAAATATAACTAAAAGCTCATGGGTTGAGATAAGGACAGGCAGAAATCACTCAGCAATTACCATAACAGGCACAAGAAACATGGGGAAAATAAATTTTATTTATTAAAATCAAATCAGAGTAGGGCAATGAGAAATAAACCCAAATTTTAACCCCTTTTCTTTCATCCCTCCCTTCATCTTGGGCTCAATTTCACTCCTGCTTTTCTCTACACTTTCCCCCACAGCATTGCAGAGGGATGGAGAATGAGGGCTGCAGTGAGTTCATCACACATTGTCTCTGCTGCTCCTTCCTTCTTGAGAGGATGACTCCATGCACTCTTCCCGTGCTACAGTGTGGGATCCCTCCTACAGGAAACAATCCTCCTTGAGTTTCTGAAACACATCATTCCAACAGGCTGCAGTTCTTCAGTAACTGCTTCAGCATGGATCCCTTCCATGGCATGCAGTCCTGCAGGAGCAGACTGCTCCAGAGTGGGTCCTCCATAGGTCGCAGGTCCTGCCAGCAAACCTGCTAAAGTGAGGGTTCCTCCATCCACAGTGCCACAAGTCCTGTCAAGAGCCTGAGAGATCAGAGCCTTCTTTGGGCATCCACCTGCTCCAGCATGGTCTTTACCATGGACTGCAGGGGAATCTCTGCCCTGAAACCTGGAGCACCTTCTCCCCTTCCTTCTTCACTGACTTTGATGTCTGCAGAGCTGTTTCTCTTGTGTACTCTCATTCTTCTCTCTGGCTACTGTCACATAACAGCTTTTTTCCCCTTCTTAACTATCTTAGCTCAGAGGCACTACCACTACTGCTGATAATTTCAGCCTTGGCCAGCAGCAAGTCTCTCTCACAGTCTGGCACTGGCTGTGTTGGACACAGGGCAGAAGGTACCCTCTGCACTCCCCGTACTATCAAAACCTTGCTACTCTCACCCAGTATGGGGAAATTAGGAAGGAAGAGCAACTGAATCTTTATGTTAGTTATTAATTTCTTAAAGCTTTCTGAGAGTTCTAGATAGATGTTACTTGAAATAAAAATGTCTTTGGCCTATAAATTGAGTATTATAATGAAAAAATGAAAACAAAAGACATTACCAGCAATGTTATTTTCTTAGCACAAAATCTTTCTCTTCTTCTTTTTGTTCTTCTGAGATGCAGACACCAGGGGAAAAGCTTTGAAGAAATCCTATGAATGCTTCACTGTACACTTTGTGTTAAAGGAGGGTTTCTGCTAGCTGTAAATGATTAAAAGATATTAGTCTTCTTCCTAGCATATTTTTACTTTGGTGAATTTCAGTGAACTGAGACATAATAATGCTGCCAACAGTCTGTAGAACCTTATCGTTACTTTAGAAAAAATTGCTTTCAGAGTTCAACATTATAAACTAAGAAGACAGATTTTACTTAATTAGTTAAAATTCACTACCATGAAATACATAAATAGGAGTTTACACAATGGACTGTTATGTTTCCTTAAGACTTGCTGTAGACTAGTGGTTAGGTAGGTTTAAAAAAATTTCTACTTTTTTCCTTAAGATCAGAGGAGATATGTTAGTTATCTGCATAACTGCTATTAGTACTAATGGGAATTATACAACTCAGTGCTGACAGAGTTATATGCCTTAGTAGATAGCACATTAGCATTTTTTAAACAATTAAAAATAACAGTTTAAAAAAATCTTTTATTCTCTAAAAAACTTGATACTTGTCAAGTCAAAACTTAGTTTCCCTAAGCATTGTTTTTTTTTTTTGTTTTGTTTTGTTTTGTTGTTTTGGTTTTGGGGGTTTTTTGTCTGTCGGTCTTTGTCACTTTTCCTATTTTTGTTTATACATTTGGCATAAAATCATGATAAAAATCATGTTGAAAGCACAATTTTGAGCTGTTATTGTACTCTCATCATTGTTTTTCACTGTCATAAATTAAAAACTTGAATGTTAAATATATATTTCTGTTATTTTAAAACTGGTAATGTATCAAACATCTATGTTTTCAAATAAATAATTTCTTCCATCATGACTCAGAAACTACTGTCCTAAGATTTATGCATATAGATAATAGACAGAAGAGCTTAACACATTGTGGGCTTACTTATATGCTGCCTAGAAGAAAAGCATATTGCATTCATAGCTTGCCAAATAGGAGAAAAAGGAGAAAAGAAGTAAATAGAAAACAATGTGGACAAAATTAAAAAAATATTGAGTACAGAAAAGATTTTTAGTGTCTCAGACAAGATCTGTCACCTGTCATAGATTATCATTGAACTGTAAGCTTTATTCCAACATAGAGTTAAGGTTGTCATCAGTTCAAAAAAGCCTGATCATGACACTTAAAGAACAGGAGATCTTTTTTTTTTTTCACCATTTGCAGTCACCAGCTCCTTCACTTAAAGTGTCAATTGACTCAGAGCTAATACCAGTTCAATTATGGTTCAACTAAATCTTATAATATTTTTTCTTTAACTCTCCTTTTCCAGAACTTTCTGTGATTCCCTTATAGTCTTTCTTTGTATTTTTCCTTTTATTCTTATAGCAAGCTACAAAACAACAATTATGTCAGTGAGGACAGGATTCTGTTATTATAGGAATAATACAGATACGACTTTAAACGGGACGAGATTACCTTGTTTGCCCTGATAACTGTCTCCTACTTTTTCCTATTCTACATTGCTCATCACAGGAGGATGAGCATGGAATGTTACATTTTTGGAAGATACTAATGCTTAGTTGCTTGCTTGGGTTAAACAATGACACCATTCAGTATTTAAAGAAAGCTTTTAAGAAAGATGGAGGAATACTTGTTAACCAGGCCCATAGGAACAGTACAAAGGGGAATGGTTCTGTACTGATAAAGATTAGATTTAAATTGGACATAAGGAATATTTTTTATTATTATTATTTTACAGCAGTAATGGTGAGTCACTGTACTGGTCTGCACAGAGAAATTGTGAATGCCCCATCACAGGAATGACCCATCAAGGTCAGATAGAATGTGGCTTTGAGCAATCTGATCTATTGCAATATTTCCCTTACCAAGGCTGAGGGCTTAGACTAGATGATCTTTAAAATTTGTTTCCAATCTGAACTATTCCATGATTCTGTGAATCTATCACTCTTTGATTCTATGCTTTATGATTCTGTAACTATAATTCCTGTTAACTCCTTGAGTAATATATATAAATATGTGTTGTTGACTTCAGTCAAATTTCCTTGACTGATTTTTTCACCTTGTACTAAATCTGGATTCTGTTTAAATTTAGGAGTCCAACCAAAACATGCTCATGTATTTTTATTTGGGATTGCTTTCTAATCAGTGAATTCTTTATCCAGAAATAGATTATCTGCTCCTTTTTAAGACATCTTTTTGAAGCCACTGGTTTTGTCAGAGAAAGAAACAGAAACTTTTATTTTTGATAGTCCATGGAAGACAAGTAGTATAATTTATTTTATTTCAATATATTGAATAAAATCACAAAGTGTGCAGTTTGATGTCCTTTGTTTCTAAACCAGGGAGAAATGCGAATTCAGTTCTGCACAGATTGAAATATGTTGATTATACAGAGTAGCAAGGATATGATGAACATTGTTTTTTAAAGCTTAACACTACAATACTTTTAGCTTGTTTTTTTGGTTTTGTTTGTTGGTTTTTGGTGTTTTGTTTGGTTTTTTTTTTTTTTGAGATTGCAGCACAGGAACTCATTTAAGTAAAAGTTCACAATTATTATTGCTCTTTTGGTTTCCGTATGAAATCTGATGTATTTCTGCATATTTGTAAAAGGGGAATCAATTTGACCTTGCAAAGCAAATGAATATCTAAGTGCTCTGAGCCAAAGGTAAACACCAAAATGACAGCTCTTCAGTATTACTCAATGTCATTTATGCCTTAGCAACAGCACCACATCAAATGTCAGAGAAACTACTGTCCAGTTTTAGTTCAGAAGTTGGAAAGAAATTATGCCTGTAATACTCATATACATATATTAATCATTCAAAACAAGATTTATCGAGGGAAATTTAAGTGTAGTACACTTAATATTTCAGAGATAATGTTATAGAAATCAAGTATATTTGGTACAAAAAAACTGAGCTACAAGTCAAAACTTTTTCCTGAAGTACTCTCAAGAATCACTGTTGATCCATTTAATACAGAGAAACATTTTATGTATGTGATACTATCCAGAAACTGCCTAGTTTTCCGCACCTATTCTTCCTTTATTTTTTGGTGAAAAACTGATAAATGAGACACTGTCGAGTTGCTTCCTGCAATCTAAAGTATTTCCGGATGGATTCAGTTCAGCATGAACACAATTTAGACTTAAATTTGTTTTAAATAGCAAGGCTAACAAGTACTAAGCTCACTTAGAGAAAGAGTCTGTAAGATTTCATTTTCACATTGGAACAGATTTATGTTTTTTAATCAAATTGTCTTTTTATGTGTCTGTCTTCTTTAGGATTTTAGTGTTTTGACTCCCCCTTCCCCAGCCCAGTTAATATAAAAAGTACATTCATAGTAACAAGCTTTAAAATCTGCTGGGATTTCATTATCTCAACATTTTGGAAAGCAACGCTTTTAAGAAGAGCATGAGGCAGAGGTAGAGGTGCCTATAAAAGTGTTTCAGCTTTAGACTTTTCAAGGGAAGTATTTTTGTCCAGAACACATTTACACAACTATTTTTGTGATTTTTATTTAAATTATGCTTTTTAATTTGACAGTTGAAATAATATTCAAAACATGGTAATGATGTGACCCAGAAGGTCTTTTTTTCTGGATTATAATAATGCCACAAAAGGTTAGACATACAAGGTGGAGAGTTCATTATCCGTGGGAAAAAGTTATTTGTAAAAAAACAGGATAATTCATTTCTGTAATTGTTATATTGCTAGTTGTTATAAACTTGAGTTCTATAAGTTACACTTGTTTATATTTCCTTCTGGAATTAATTAAGTCTGTTAAATAATGTTCAAGTTATTTTTCCAGTAGTTGCTGATTTCTTCCACATTACAGTAACTCTCAATTTGTCTACATGCATTTATACATATTTAATGGAAACCTCCCCCTACCTGGCTTTTATTTCTGGTATTCCTTTTCTTGCAAGATAAAGTTCAAAGAATTCATATGAGATTTTCTAACTGTCCATAAGAATTTGTGTTTACTTTTTAGAAAACTTCTAAGAGAAGTCTCTATCTATAAGTTGTAAAGCTAAATCTCTGACAGGCTGCAGGGATAGAACCACGTGATCAGGAGTTATACATGGAACAGACACATCTCCTCAAAGAACAAAACACCTTGGGCCTGACACTGACTTATTTTGAGGATATGAGCTACCAAAGCACTTATCTAACAAGAAGATATCTGTAAAAGATAAAGATGTCTTTATTATGAAAGTGAAACACTGGCATACATATTAGACAGTAAGAGGAGGCAGGAATCACTAATTACTAATCACGTACTTTTCAAAATTAAGTCAGTTCTCATAATGACAATTTTTAAGAGCTGTCCACATCCAAAGGGAGCTATTCAAAGAGAATATTTATACATAGAATGGTATTGATAACACATTATTGTTCTGGCTATTGCTCAGCAGTGCCTGCACATCACAGTTGTTTTTCTAACCAGCCTCTCTGGCACCCCATGCCAAAGGGAGCAGGCTGGGAGTGGGCAAGAGTGGGCAAGGAGGAGTGAGGGGAGGAGGCATTCATTATTAGGGTGTTTGTCTTCTGAAGTAGAAGCACTGAGGACCTGCTTATCTGGAAGTCTCTGGACATCCACTGCTGATAGGAAATAAAGAATAAATATTTTTGTTCCGTTTTGCTTTACTTCCACAGAGTCTTTGCTTTTCATCATTAAATTTCCTTTATCTTGTCCCACAAGTTTTTAATTTTTTTTCCCCTGTCATGGTGAGGAAGGGGAGGGATAGAGCAGCTTGGTGAGTATCTGGTAGCCAGCTGAGGTCACACTATCTTTCCTTAATCCTCTCTGTTTCTTTCTTCTCAAGGAATGTTCTCATCCCACAGAATTTGTAGTCTTTCTATATGGATTTCTTCTGACTTTAACACTTATTAATCTATCTTTCAGAATTACATCAATCTTTTTTTTCCTCCAGTTATCAGGCACAGAACCTAACCCTGCTGGCATGATTAAAATGAAATTATTGTGCTTCTGGTAAACTTCTCTTTTCTCCTCTGCATCATCTGTTTGTGTCTATTTGGATTCTTTGTTCTCTCTCTTACTTCAACCTCTTTCATGTAAGAAATGGAGCAAAGGTACTCTTATCAGAACTACTCAATGCATCCTTTCTCATTAGAAGTGTGGCAAATATTCATGTCTAAATGGTCTAACAGAGGAAACAGATTTGGATTTTTAAAAGGAATGAGAATAAAGGATTTTCCACGGGTTGGGTTTTTTCTTTTACATGACTTCACAATGTTTTCTCTGTGCCATGTTTTTCTAATTCTCTTTAGATCTTCACAAGTTTTCTTTTTGAGCTTGAGAAACTGGAGTACAAAGCTGGTATCTTTTTACTAATAAACAGCTTGGAAAGTTTCACTAGAAAAAATTCAGAAGAGAATGTGCAATTATAGCTAATCAGAATATATACAGTACAAGAATGTTTTATATAACTAGTCAGTGATTATTTTCATAGATCCTTAAAAATACACCTTCTTATTGTTTCTAATTGTTATGTAAATCTGTGAATGGTTAGCAAAGCCTGCCTTAGTTAATCAGTTGCATTCCTAGACTAAATGTTTATAAATAAAAAGCTTCTGATTCTACTAATCAGGCCCCATTATTAAACTAAAGGAAAGAGAATAAGCATTTGTTCTCAATTCTTGATTCATCCTTTTTTGTTTTTGACTAGACAGTATGTTTGTATCTTGATTGCTTGAAAAAATAACATCAGTGTGAAATAAAATAATTTGATGAAAACAGAACAACTAAACAAAGTACATGAGTGTTTATATATATATAACTGCACACACATATGTATATATACACATAAAATTAGAGAAGTCTGGTACAACAGAGATGATCTTTGCAGCAGTTCTTTTCTTAGAATCTCACTACAGTTACAGTATTAATTTCAGTAATACTGAATTAACCTCATGAATTAATTTCAGTTCTTCAGTATCTGAAAGATCGGTTTCTGTAATGCACTATAACTTATAAATCAGACATATGTTTTATCCATGATCCCATGGAAATAACTAAATTTCTAGTGGTTAAAGTATTAATTAATATATTTAAATGAAACTTGTGAAAATAGAGCCTTAGCCTAAGGCTTGGAAATAAGTTCATGTTTTGGCTGTTAGAACAATTGCAATTTTGTGCAAGTCACAAACCACTGAAAGTAAAGATTCCTACTTAGCAGGAACTTTTTTTTTTTTTAATACATGCTTATCCCCAGAGGAATTTGAAAGCACTCTTAGGTCCTAGGATTCCCACACCATAGAGTAGACATTCGGCCAAAGGTACAATTTCACACTGAAAATTGAGAATCAGGTCTATCCTTCTCAACAGCAAAAGCAAATCACTACAGGTCGTAAATTAGAATTAAACGATGCATGGCTTAACTTCATATAGTCAAAATCACACTTGTAACAGAGATGTATCAAGCAGTAAAACTGTTGCTCCCATTGCTATTATATTCAGCTAGTTAGAATACATTTCTCTGTGTCATTTTGAGAATTTTGTAAACCTGTCTTCAGTACTGATGATTGACTTTATTTCTTTGTGTCAAATTGTAATGGGAATCCAGTGAAAACATGAATAAGTAGGAGCTGAAATTCAAATCATTTTACTTTTCAAAAAAGGTGATAAAAATATTACCAGCATTTTAAAAAAATAAAATACAATAAAGCACAGTAAGATAAAGCAAAAGTATGTGAAATGTTGAGATGCATTATTATGCTGTCAATTATTGAGAAAAGTAAAGATGTAAGATTGTGTAGCTATTTAAATTCTTTACTAACAGAGAAAAGAGGCAGGGTTCATCAGGAGACCATGCCTTAGCCCATGGCCAATGATCAAATTTCTATTAGAATATTTTGACTGAAGCCTTTAAACATTTGAGAAATTTGTGTGTTACAAATGTGCAAAATAAAGAAAAAATATTACGTTTTTAAAAAAAGAAAAATAGGTAAATGTAAAGAACAAAGACAAGGACTTTGTGAGAAAATAGGAGAATGATCTCTTTACACTGGTAGTTGAGATGTTTTCCTCTCATTGAGCACAGAGTTTATAAGAAATCTGAATATTAACATATATTCCCTCATACCCAGTAAATTATTTTTCCTTTATAAAATGTTTGTGAACTCTGTTGAAAATTAATTAAATTATTAAATTAAACTATTTCCATGATTACAACTTACACATTGATTCAAGTCACACTTAATTAGAGGAGAAGGGGGTAAAAAGGCTTTTGTTTTTTCATACAAGATGATCATAATTTTATTTTTCCAGTTCTTCCCCTCATTCTGCCAGCATCCTTCCTTAGTACTATCTAGCCTATTCTTTCACTTTTTCACAAAAAAACATACTCCATTAGTCCAAATGAATCCCAGCTTATTTCCAAATATGCTGTATTTCTTTCTGCTAATGATATAGAGTCTGTAGGTTTACAATTGTGAGGCACAGAGTGTGCATATGTGAGAAATATGTATAGTTACAGTGGGATTTTTTGGTATGTATTACATGGATCTTTCACATAGAAAAGAGTCTTATCAGAGATTCGAAGTCTTTTCCTTTCTTTTAATAAAGAACTCTTGAGAAATGATGGCAATTTTATGTGCTTCAATGACCAATTTTTTTTCAAACACATTACAAAATTTCCTTTTTATTTAGAAAAAAAGAGTGACATTCTCTGCTTCTCAAAATTGTAAAAAGCTTTGGCATTCACTGTTCCAGCAGATAATATTCACAGTATATGTAAAAGTGAAAAACTATAGTTTCTGCTCTGATTTCTGCATATTTTTAATTCACATTTTTTGCAGGCACTGGAATAATAGAAATTTCACTATAGGAAATACAAATAAAATATCATGTATCCAACTGAAATACCTTTTTTATTATTTAAAGAATAGAATAAAATAAACTCATTTCACTTTTATGTAGAAGAGATATTTTAAGCTGAATGGTATGAGTTTTCAATATAATTTAATGTCATTCTAATATAACTTGCAAGATGTTGTCAGGTCAAAACAGAGTTTTTATTTTTTTTTGTCTCAATGCACATTATTTTAATACCTGAGAAACAGAGTGGAAAAAAGGAAGATAAAATCCTGAGTCTGAATGTCTTATACCGTATCTTCAAATGCAGAGTGCGCCTGCTGTTCCTCCCTGGGGTAGGGCCAGGAGCAGCACAGGGAATGTCCTATCTGGAATGTGTGCTCTGATAGGGGTGCTGTGCTAAGTAGAAGGGATGTAAGAAAATGCAAACATGCTTTTGTGCACCCAGGACGAGAACAGAAGATAAAATCATCTCCTGAAAGAGTTGTAAGAGGCAACAGCCTGAGTCCAATAACAGTGGGAAGGAAAGAAAGCTAAGACAAGACAGAAGGAAGAAGGTAAGAAGAGCTCTCAGGAGGGCTTTTGAAAACAAGAGATTTTTCTGCTCTTCACTTGTAACTGATGAGAAAACCTTGATGGCTCTTGAAATTGAGAAGGAGGAGCACTCAATTCTGCGTGACTGAACAGTTTCATTTGGTTTTGTTTATTTTTTTAATACATTTTTGTTGTTTTTTCTTGGCTTGTTTGTTTGTTTTTTATTTTACGGTTTGTTTTAATTTGTTTGTTTTTCCCCACAGTAATTTCTTCTTCTCTATTCAAGGGAAAGAGTATGGCAGGAACATTCATACCCAGTAATAGAACACCTGCCTGCATATCTATTTGGCTTATTAGGCATATCTTGATGAAGGAGGATACTGGCAATAGATTAAAATACACCTAAAAAAGACTGGTAAACCAAAACTTAGTTACCTAGTAAGAAAAGATTTGATGTGAGTTGATGGGCACAAAGATCCAACATTATATAAGAGGAGGTTCTCATGGAATAAGGAGGACTCATTCCTTCTCAGAAGAGAGAACATTCAGCAGCTCTTTTCAAGCATCTGTACAGTAACACAAAGCACTTAACAAAATAAAGAAGTAGAAATCCTGCACTGAGACAAGTTTGTGCAACAATGGGAATCACAGAAACTTGGCACAATAGCACAACAGGTGCTCTATGGGAATGAGTGTAGACGGTTAAAGGAGAATAAAGATAGAGGAGAGAGTGTCACATTCTCTGTAACATAGCTCCCTGCCTGCACAGGACTCCAGCATGAAGCCAGAGACATATTTTTTTATATCTCTAGATGAAAATCAGAAGACTCTGTGGTCAGATATCCAGTTTTGTTCATGTGACAAAGAGGATGGACTCAAGAAGTCTGGCTATTTTGGAAGAACGTTTATTTTACTAAGCAAGAAACTTTTTCATGAACTAAAATGTAAAAAGGAAACTTACAGGAAATGAACAGACAACAGAGGTGGTAAAAGGTCTGTAAATCATCGCTAAGTATTTTGATGTTTTTGAGTGTTTGATCATTTAATTCACCTGAGGGTGTTGAAAGAACTGGCTGATGGAATTGGACTACTGCTGCCATTCATTTATGAAAAATCATACTATTCAGGAGTTATCACCAACACCTCAGCAAATCATGCTATATCTATTTTAAAGGCCTCAGCAAATCATGCTATATCTATTTTAAAGGAGAACTGAAGAACCTAAAAGCCATTAAATTTCGCTTCAGTCCTTAGTAAGATCATGAAGCATGTTGTCTCAGAGTGCATTCACAAATGCACGATGGGCAGGAAGGTAATATACTTTACAAAGCCAAATTTCCTTGACCAAACTGAGTGCCTTCTATTGCTAAATGATGGGGTACCAGGAGAAAGAGATAGCAGGTGGCCCATCTCAACTTCAAGATGGCTTTTTCCTACCTCAGTCCCATATGGAAGCTGAGGAAGTATGGGCTGCATAAACAGTGACCTAGAGGAGCAAAAAATTACCTTAACTGTGATATCTTCATGGGATTATGAGTTACAACACAGAACACTTCTGGACTGACAGAAGGGGAAGCAGTGATGTTCTTCAGGGTACCTCAGTGACATGAGGTGCCTATGTGTGTACAACTCAATCAAGCTGTAGTTAATCAGCTTAGACTTCTAGATGCCAAAATTAAGTGACATAAATTCCACTCTTCCTTTCTGGTTCAAACACTCTTTAAAAAGAAACAACAAACCCAAAATGAGACAGAAATTACAGAATGTTGATGGCTAAAGCAAGGACTGAAGTAACACCCCACATTCTGTATTGTGGAAGTACTGGCATTTGTTACCATTTTCTCTGGCAAGGCTCAGAACCGTCATTTTCAATTGTATTAGAAAGGCATCATATCCTCTTATTTTATATTAGAAGAGAATAAAAAATAAAGCATAATACCAGGGGGATGTTAATGAACCAGTTTCAATGAGTTAGAGTCAACTGAATTCTCTGAACAATTTCTGAAGTTCACATTTCTTTATTGGTATTATTTTTGTGCTGCTGAGGCTCTTTTTGTCTTCTTATTCATAGAAGTTGCAGATTTTTGCTTCTACCTGGAATTTTTATTTCTCATTTTTGTAATATATTTACATATTTTTAAATGGTGTAAAAATCACACCTCTGTGTTGTGAAAATCCTTGAAACCTGTATGAAGTCCAGTCCTCCCAGCATTACAAGAATAATGGAATGAGTACACACTTCATGATTGTCAAATCTCAGAGAACTGAAAAAACAGGCATTCTCCAGAATGTCTATGCAAACTACATTCAGTTTTAAAGGTTCTTGAAACTACTTGCATGTCCTCTTATCATGCAATATTCTGTTTAATATAATTTTGTATTTCTCTAGTTTGTTAACTGACAAAGTTCAATGATAGCTCAATGTCTCCCTTATATGTATTTCATGTAATGTTAACTAGAAATATGTTTTATATTCCAGAGCTCAAAAGGACATTAAGTTGCTGGTTCATCAGAGGAGTAAGGCAACCAGCTGCTCTTACTTGATGTTTGCCTACTGATTGTGCCTAATAGTTACAAGTCCCTGAGTACTAAGTGAAAAAATATATAAATATGTTTATCCAAGATTTTTTTGTGCCCCATGTATCAGTATGAATATACAGGTAAAAAAAAATTATCTGCTATCATCTTAATTTTTAATTCTCACTGTGAAGAATCTCAAATTATTAAAATAAGAACGAGACTGAAAAAATCCCAGCAACAGATCATCTTTTATGTCTCCGTCTCAAGCTAGCATTGTTTATTCTGTATCTCTGTGAAGATCAGAAGAAAACAACTTACTAAGTACTGCAATGTCACTCTACTGCATAGCTTTGCCTGATATAACAGCCATCAGAAAATAAACTCCTCAACTTAGGTGCTCTCAGCTCTTTTGTACTAAGAGCCAACATTACTCATACCTCCACATTAACAGCCAACAGGATGCCATTTTTGTCACCACCAACAGCTAGTCTGATAGCATCCTGCCACTCTGTATGCTGGGTTCTAAGCATGTTTTAATTATTCATTCCTTCAGCAGAGAGAACTCTCCCGCTGTCTGTATCTACAGGCAAGCACAAACACCAGGCTTAGCGTCATTTGCTACTGCAGCTCTTTCCCTCAAAAGAGATTCAGAATTTTCCACTTTTTGAATCAACTGATGCTCTGCTTCAGCTTTATCTTCCATTGAAAAGCCAGTCCCCTGATTTTCTTGGTCTGAAAAGGGACAGGCTGCATTTTTCCTTGTTTTAGATGCTTATGGAGGAGAAATTGCTATTCATTTCAAAGCTCAAAAGTTTTATTTGATGAAACTTCTGTAATGAAAGAAAACTGTGTTAACTGCAAATGGAAAACATCTCTCATAAAAAAAAAAAAACCAACATAATTTCATTTTTATTTCTTTATAACAGTCTTTGAAATTTCCCCATGGAAAATGACCACCATTTTATAACATCCATTTATATTTATTTGAATATGCTAACTTTACCTCTAAAAAACTGCCATGTTCATAATATATTAATATCAAGCATTTTTTATATGAAAAGTCTTTGCATCTTCTTATGAGGGCCAGTTCTAAGGAAGAGGTAAAAAATCAGTATTACCTGAAATCACAATAGCACCTGAAATCTTGCAGTCCCATGACTTATAGTATAAAGTATAGTGAGAAGCCCTAAAATCTGCTGATCAGCTTCAGTATAGACTCTCTATTTCTATGACAGTTTTCTAAGCCTTCCTGCAGTTTGAATTTGTTTCTTTAATGTGGTTGATCAAAATTGTATGCAATATTTTAATGCCTTCTGTAATGATGCCTGTTTTCTGATTTCTATCGAAAATGTTGACTGATGCACATGAATTATGTATATCTTTCTAAGATCAAATTATATTGATGATTTTTAGCTATTTCATAAAAGACAAGAAAACCTCACAATCTTTTGAAGGTAAGTGTAAAAAACCCCACTCTGTGTCATTGCACCCTACTAAATACAAGCTAGCTCTAAACAATAACAAAAAACCCCCACATTTCTATATACTTCCTGAGCTAATAATCCTTTCCGTGAGGGGAAACACATCATTCTATGCTCCAGTCTGGGCTGAAAGAGAAAACACTGCTTATTACAAGTGGCTCTTATTAGGAATTATTAGAGTCTATACTTGGATGTGACTGAGGTACGTGTAAAATTTCCTCATGCCCACATGCAAATAAACAAACATTATGATAGCACATGCCTTTTTCTTTCAACTATCTCCTTGTTCTTCTCAATAAACAGAAAAAAGGTCTTGATTAATCTAATACCAAATGATCTTGATTGGTTTAGATCTTTCCTAGCTCCCATTTTCATAATGTAACTTGCTACAAAGTCAAGCAATTTTTTTCTCCATAGTACACATATTCTCCTTTCTATTTTAATTTGCTTTAATCTTGTGTCATCAAAAAGATTTGATAATATATCCCTGCTTTCTTTTTTCCAGGTTAATTAACAGAAATAATAACACTTATTTGAAACTTATTTGAAACCTCTCCTGGATGAATTTCACTGTTAGTATTTCTTTATCCCTGTATTCTTCTGTCCTACAGCAAAACTTGTCACTGTTCTTCTAACCAATAGTTTCTTATTGTATATAATTTGTAGAGCAGGCATATATCACATGCTTAAGTTCAAATAGAATAAATCCACTGAGTTTTATTTAGCCAGGGGAAAAAAACAAGCCCCCCCATGAAAAAAACCCCTAACAAACACCCAAAGTGAAGGTCAGTCTTTACTATGCAGATGCTGTTTTCTAAAATATCTAATTTATTAAGATTTGCCTTTTCAAAAAACTGCAGCTGCACCCCTATGTTTGCTATGGCTGGTCTTTCACATGAATCAAGTCACAGATTTCTAGAAAATTTTGTTTTCTATGAAAAGTATTACAAGGTCCTCTTTAATGACTGAAAACAAATGAAATACTTAATTCAGAATATTCCCATAATGCTAGGATAAACAGATTAACAAAATTATTAATACTACTTTTTAATCTGTATTTTTAAAATTATGATTTTAGTACCATGTCTGCTTCTGTAATTTAAAAAAAAATTCAATATGTCAATATCTAAATCTGAAAATTACTCTTTTTTGTCCTGGTTCTTTGTCCAAAATTGTGGTTCTAAAACTAACCTTATAAATCTTCTCCTAAATTTAAAAATCTTTTTACTATATATCTTTTCACTCCTTTATTTATTTCCATTTTTCTGAAAATTTGTTCTTCAATACCAGTGTTCCAACTGCAACTGCTAGATTACTGTTTTTTACCTTTTTTGTAATACTCAGGTACCACTCAATAGTTTTAGGTTTGTGAATGTCCTTCCAACAAAGTAGATATTTTGGGAGTTTCTTTGATGTGTATATACATGTTGCATTTTGGAAAAAACAAACTATCCAACCAAACCAGACCAAAGAAAATATCTAAAAAAAAATTCCCCCAAATCTTTAGGAACACTACTATTATTTATTGTAAGAAATGAGTATGTTTAGATTTCAAAACACCAGAAAGTTTGTTTCTGAGAGTCTACAAAAGCTGAAGCTGTGTTACGGAGACTGTTCTGTTATATACTTTTATGATTAGGAATATCTAGGCATCTAAAATAATAGGAAAATTTAGAAACCATAGCAAGGAAATTCAAAGCTCATAGACACAGGGTATCAGCTATAATCCAAAGTTGTGCTACACTTATATTTTGCAAATGTATAAGGCAGATTTATCATCGGGCTCTTGACTAATCAACAGGCCCTCCTGGAAGAAAGTTGTAGGTATTTGAAAAAAAAACATGTACTCAGCTCTGGTGAGACCACATCTCAAATCCTGTGCTCAGTTCCAGGCCCCTCACAGGGACACCCTATCACTCTACCACTCCCTCGAAGGAGGTTGTAGCAAGGTGGGGGTTGGCTTTTTCTGCCAGTTAACAAGTTACAAGAGAAGAGGAAATTACTTGAGGCCGCACCAGGGGCTGTTCAGGCTGGACATCTTGAAGAATTTCTTCACTGAAAGGGCTGTTAAGTGTTGGAACAGACTGCCCAGGGGTGTGGTGGACTCATCTTCCCTGTAAGTGTTCAAGGAGTCACTGGGCAGGACATGTGGAAATTTTAAGTTCCTACATTTTCAAGAGAACTTGCTTTTTAGATCTGGAATTGTTAGCAGTTTTGTGCACTAAAGAGTGACCTTAACCAATTGTGCTTTCCTGTTGACTTTAAACCACTGTACATGGATATAGAAATTCCTTGTTTCTTTGCCTAAATAAATTTAATTACACACTCAGATTCACTCAGTCAATCTCAATTGAGAATCTCCAAGTAAGAGATACTTACTGACATTCCATCCTTATTAAACATTGCACATTGTTACTGTGAATTAACCACATCCATATTCTAAGTGCTTCAGAGGGAAACTTCATCTCTCATGTTGAGAAAATCTTGTTTGTATTTGAGCTTCAGATGACCCTCTTTAAATTGCTCTACTGGAACTTAGAGAATGCCCTAAGGAAATTCTGTTCTGAATGTTCAAACCAGGCATCAAATTACTACAAAAACCCCGCAAAATATCAAAAAAAAAAAAAGCAAAATTTCGAACTAAAATTTACAAGTCTTGTTTCTTATAATGTAGAACAGAGATTTATATAAAAATTAATTTCAAACTTAGAAAACATCATTAGTTTAATCAAGTCTAAAAATTAGTATTTTTATGTTCCAGTGTTCCAGCTAATTATCCGGTCAAAAAAAAGGTATGGAGAGACATTCAATGGGAGAGGTTTTTGTGTGTATTTAACAGAATAAAGGATAAAATGGAAATCAACCAAATGATAATTTAAGCTGTGATGTATGTGGCAATATTTACCTTGAAAGTATTGTAATTTCTAATTAACTATCAATAATGGATTAGTTAAAAATTAAGGAAAATTAAACTGATTGTGGAAAATCACTCAAAAGACCTTTGATTTCTTTAAGCTTAGAGAAACATAAAATTTCTTCTGTCATTTGCTTTATATTCTGGTGTACTGCTCCTTAGCAAACAAAGCCAACCTTTTACCTCAAGGGACATATATTTAATGACACAGCAACAAATTTGTTTTACTTTCTACCTCAGGCCACAAAGCAAGATTAAGCTGAAGACGTATTTTTTATTTACTTCTATTTTCCTCTAGCTTCCTACCAATAATACAAACAGGGAAAAATGGGAGGAAAAATCTCCAGTTTTAAATAGCAAGAGACAGAAAAAGCAGCAAGAAAAGAGTGTATAAGTGCTTAATATAGAAAAAACAGACTTACTTGAAATTGGAAAAGGTATGAGGGTATTGCATTGTATTTGTAGATTAGGTGAGTATGAAAAGGTAACCTATGATGAGGTGTATAACACAGTTAAGCTTCAAAAGGAGATAGGGATTCAAGCTGGAGTTCAGGGCGGGGGGTGGGGACGAAAGAAAATGCACATATAAAAATCACATTAAAGGATGACTTGGTATGGCATCTGTGTTCTGTTCCTCAGGGCCCAAGGAAATGATTCACCAGAGCATGCCAAAGGACTTAGGGGAAGTCACTTAGAATCACTCCAATATCTCTAAGAACTCGAGAGACTAGATGGGGGTCACAGAGGACTAAGAAATTGAATATGTTTTTCTATGATGTTTGGTAGGGGATGGAGATTTATTCTTTTTCTTATGGACTGTAAGAGTAGATGTGACATATCAAAACCACAGAATGATTGACTCTGTCCCACAAAACATCTCAAAAATAAACTCAGCTCTCATTTGTAGACATTCAAGGTGTCTGGAAAATTATTCTCCAATAATAGTTATCAGTGGTTTGGAGTACAATTATGAATCATCCCAAACTGAAAAAAGGGTGTCTCTTAAAGTCAGTATTTCATTAATAGTATGATAGAAAACAGAGTGTAACTTCTAAAATTTGCTGATGACATTCAGACAAACGAAGGATCAGTTTGAAAAAGAGGCTCAGACTTTAAAGTGGTCCTGACAAATTTGTGCAGGATCTGTAGTCAGGAAGATGAAATTCAACTAGTACAAAATTAACATATTTTATTTCTCAAGAGGGACAAGTACCAATGGGGAATATCTGGGTAAGCATCAGAATAGCAGAGGGGAGCTCTAGCAGTAACCATGTATCGCACACAAAATAAGTGCTAAAAGTGTGACATGGCTGCAAAACAAGCAAATCTCATTTGGGAATATAATAATAAGCTTTTTTATTTTAGAGGCACTCTAGGTCTGGAAAACAGACTGAGAATAAACTTCTCTCCCAGTTAGCTGTGAAAATGATTTATCTCCCAGAATCCAGCGCAATTTAGATAGTGAAAGAGTGTGAGAAAGAGTTTAAGGACTGAGCCATCTGACCTTGAACTTCTGCTTGATTCTGGTTGAAGTCAAATAAAAACCTAAAGAATAAATCCAAAGCAGATACAACCGTTTCTCTATTGAGGACACACCAACTACTTTTTAGATGTCTGTCTAGAGATAAATTTCACAGTTGAATGCCAAATTGTCCAGGAAGTAAGCTTTCAATGCTTGTCACAACCATGGACAACTAGCAACAGTTCTCTGAACTCCTCTTTCTAACTGTTTTAAAGGTGGAACTCAAATTCAAAGGAAAGAAAAAAAAAAAAAAAAGAAATGACTTATAACCAGGGTGGAAAAAAACCCAGAAAGAGGTCTTCTGCTATTCGCTACAAGCATGTCATAGTGGGAAGGCACTTGTGATGAAGTGCCAATTACTTTTGAGGTCCCAATACTATAATGTCAGGATATAAATCATGTATTTCAATTTCCTATGCTTTTCCAGAGGTTGAAACCCTGCTGTTAGTATTGTGAACATCTAAGAAACTTGCTTCAGCAGAAAATATGAACAATGAAAGTAATACAGTAAATTGACTGCTTTAAAAAAAATTGGTCTTTTTATACATATTTGAGTATTTTATCAGTCTGATTCACCAGATTCACTGTGCCACTCTCAGCTGCTTGAATGGCTTATCACCATCAATGAGACATGGCCATACTGCAATGATTTCATTGTAGGTAGCCAGTGTTTTCCTGATTAACCGTATCATGCATTATAAATAGGGATCTACTTTGAAATTATACATAATTGAACTTATTTCTCAATAGACATGATTTATATGCTAAGAATAGGACACCATTGCAGAAAATACCATGGAAGATTTTTAGACCCTTTCCCGTGAGGAAAGTGGGATAATAGCAGAAATATACAAAATATACAGAAAAGATCTAAGGCAAACCAGGTTTCTCCTGTTCTCAGAATCTGATTTGTAAGTATGGATAGAACAGAGACTGCAAGTCATCTGGGAGAACATATCTGCTGATAAGATCTTATTCTCTATGACCACTGTTACTTTCTTTATGGAAAAAGCAGAATAATATTCACTTTAATAAAACCATGTAGACTAAAAAAATTATTCAGAATTATTATCCGATCTCTTAAACAAATCATCTTGTTCCGTAAATCTGCTGTGCTGTTTTTATACCAAGGGTATAAAATATATTCATCATATTACACCCAAAGGCATATCATGTCTGCTAAATGTGTAAATACTTATAGTAATGAGATTACAGTACCTCAAAGTAATTTAAGAAATCCACCTTGTTAAATTTGCTTTATGCAGAAATCTTTGTATCACTGTTTATGGTGGAAAATACAATTAATTTTCCTGTAAAATGAAAGCAGGACCAACATCATTAACATTTTCTTGAGCTATAAGTCATATGTTTCTTTTATTTTCTAGCTGAATTGGAAATGCATAGTCAAAACAGACACTGTTGGCATTCAAGGTCTTGCTCAAAACAGCCAGTACTGCACATTTTGTTCTGTTTGCACAGAAGTCACATTTGACCTTGGCTAAGAACTAACATACAGAATATGCACTGTTAATTTGTAAAAGTCATTAAAGAACCATCAGAAAAGTTATCTTTGATACTTCCTGGTTCTTAATTGGATTAAATCAAAATAATATAGAATAAGTCACATTTGTTTGATTTAATTTTATATCTGCTCTGTTCACTTGATTTTGGAAAAAAAGATGAAATATTTTGGCTAGCTCTAAGTATGATGTGTTGCAAAAATAAAACTATAAAAATACTGCAAACTTATATTTTTCTCCTTTCTTTTAATGTAACTGTAGGACAAAATTCCACCAAATGAAGGGTATAAGATTTAGAAGTACCAAGTTATCTAATCAAGCAACAAATACTGCACCAAAAGATGAAATTCAACTGATTTTATGTCTAACATCTGAAGTATAGACAGTTACAGGAGTCTATGTTTTAGACTCTGTACTCAGGAAAGAGACATTTTAGGGTCAAAGCCATGTCCATGCTCAGAATGAGATGAATCATGCTTTGGACCCAATTGTCAATATTAAATAAATGTTACTATAAACCTTGAATTATTCTCTCAAATGTGAGCAGCCGATGTTACTTCAATCACACAGTATTCTTGAAGTCGTGATTTGTCTTCTGAGCATATCTTCCAATCACAGGTTATGATAAATCACCAAAGAAACAGAAGGGAAACCACTAGAGGGAAATATAAGTTTAGGATTACATCAAATATTCTATTTTGGTATGTCTAGAGAAATATTAGTGCCAGTATATAAAGAAAGATGAGATTTCATTTAAAATTCTGTGCATCCACACCAGGAAATATGTAGAGTATGTGAAGGGAAGAACAGCCAAAGTGGACAGGAACATAGACATTTAAATTGACTAAGTTAGGTTTATAAGGTTTTTTTCATCTGTAATATTAAATTAGAAATTAAAGGAATGTTTCTAGTTTCTGAAATTTTGGTAATTTCCCAGCCCAGTAGGATAATGACTGACAAAAAGTCATTTTAAGCTTGGACTGACCACTTGATGAGAAAAAGATTATCTGGTCAGCATGCTGATATTGGTTTTTAATAACAGTAGTATTAATGTTCAAATTCATGTATTTAACAGTCTACATTGAATGTAAATTCTAGTAGCCATATTTTTATTGTAAGAAAGGGTAATTGTGCCTAGAAAAACATCATGTGGTCTTCAGAGGAGTTTTTCTCTAAAATCTTCCTCTTCTATTTTACCAAACCTTTTCCTTTAAGTATCATTATTTATATTACATAAAAATATTTGTTATAGTATTAATATTAATTTTTGCTGCTTATTGTTTAAAATTCAATTGTTTTAAAATCAATATATTAACTATACAATTTTAATAGCATCCTGTAGTGTTCTTCATTCAGAAATAATCTTATTCCATAATCATTTGCAGTATGAAGGTATCTGTCATTTGTCTTAGCTTTTTCACTCTAAACCTATTAAGAAGCAAAGTAGACAACAGTAAACTGTAGATGTGTTTTACAGATAAATCTTATCAGTCCTTACAAAATACCTTGTAATCTTATTCACTTACATGTGACTTCCATTTATTACCTGAAATTACTTCCTCTTCCGCAACTCCATCTTAATACATTTTTTATTTGTTTTCTCCTCTCTTGATTGATCATGGCTAATAAGAATTTCTGGCAATCTTTACTTCCCTAATCTAACTCTTCCTTAAACTCATGTATTATTTAGATAGTTAATCTTCTTTCAAACCCCTTCCTTACAATTTCAGGTCTTCTCTCTTCTGCCTCTTCTGAAATTGTGGTTGATTATGCTTTATCAGGGAAGTAATCTCTTTTTCTCTGCCCCTTTGGATTTCTAATGTAGTCCAATTTACAAAACTTTTTCAAACTCATGGGTGCCATTATCAGTTTAATATCTATTTTGATTTTTCAAAGTTTAAGATAAAGCTTTAAATCTGAATATGACCTTGATTTCTTCAATAATTTCATATTTCATCCTGCCTCTCATATTTTTTCTCTATTACTTAACTGAATATGACCCAAAAAATTTCCTTAGAGCAGAATAAATCAATGACAGTCAATGGAATTGAGAAAATATGAAAAGAAAATAAAGGATATGTCAAGACAAAAATAAGTTCATAAATTGTTTAAAATGCCTGTGTTTATCACATTAGTATATGTACAATACTTAGAATAAAAAGGAATGCAAATATTGTTGTGAATGATTTAATGTTCCCTTCTGCTGTTCACTTTTTACATTGGCTAAATAAGCTTCATATTACTGGAGAGAAGCTTGTGTTTAATTAGTCACAGAACTGTAGAAGTCCCTGTCAGAGGAAGTGTTCAAGGTCAGGTTGGATGGGGCTTTAAGCAGTCTGATCTAGTCAAAGACGTCTTCACTCATGGCAGGGAGGGTGATCTGGTGTCTGACCTTTAAAGGTTCCCTCCAACCCAAACCATTCATTGCTTCTAAGATTCTAAAATGTTAAACAGTATTTGTCCTAGTTCAGACCCCTGAGAGACATCACTTCTTAGTGGTTTCCCTTGGACATAGAGCAAGGTAAAAGAACTATAACTTTTTGGACACAGCCCATGATTGCTGTCTCTAATCACTTCCCTGTCTTCCATATGTCTCAATATGCATTACTCAACAATCTGTTCCATGATCTTTATAGTCACATGATTGTTGGAGTTGGTTTTGCC
>VZTZ01042038.1:760657-831054 GCA_013400955.1 Drymodes brunneopygia | reverse complement strand
TATATATATATATATATAACAGCCAAGATGCACATGTGTGTACAGCCTTCTCCAAAGTTATATTAATTCAATGGCAACTCCAAATCCTAAGTTGTGCTTCAGTCAAAACTGATAATTTTACACAGACTGTTGAAAATCTGCCCATGAAATTCCTGTATTTTCATGTAAACTGTAACAAACTCATGCATGTACACCAGCCCTAAGGTAAGGCCAGCATTATGAAGAATTAAATATGTAAATTTATGTGTAATTTAAAATAAATGCATAATTTATGAGGAATTAAAGTCTTAATCCTACACATTCTGTATATTCAGTAGTCACAGATTTCCTGGTGATGGAAAACAAACAACTCTGGCCAGGAAACCAATTTGGTTCAAGCACTTTGGAGCAACTTCTTCCCTCTTTTAATATCTACTGCTGAAGGAGAAAATTTAGTCTTCCTTTTGCTTCCAGATATACCCATGGACTCCACATCTCCCAGGGGCAGTAAATAGATATTGATTTTGTTCATCACAGAAGTGCATTATTACAGTGATTAAACCGTAGCCTTTCCTTTATGATATGAAAAAATTGGAAATTGGTGAGCTAAAGAGGATTTATGTTCCAAAATAGTTTGGGTTTTTCTATTCATCAGACTGTAATTCAGGCTCTAAATGCAAAGCCTCTGTGTATATCCCCCTTTTAAAGCAGCAACAGGCATTTAAAATAAATGCTGATATTATAATTATCAAAGCATTATGTCTGTTGGAGCTGCTAATAGTCACTTTGCTTCAATTTTTTTTAATTTTACATTTGTCAAAATCCTGACAAGCCTACTCTGGGATAATGTTAGATTCAGTGTTGATATTGTTTCTCAACAAGAACATTGATTATGTCTTAATAGGACATATTCAGTGTGCATTATATGCAATTATCATCTTAAATGAACACAAGCATTTATTTCGCACCCACTGAAATTATTTCAATCCGAAGAATTTTTCTTTCTGGTTAGCATTATATTATCAAGTCATTAGTCCCAAATCTGATATGGCAGCACACTCCTGATACAGTATCAGGCATGAATACATCATTTATAAACAGAATTATAAATAGAAGAGTTGGGGCACTGCTGCAGCATTACAGAAATACAAATATCCATGGAGTAGTCAGAAAATTCTCTATTGATAATTAGGATTGAAAGGATCCTTGAAATCCTTGGGAGGATTTCGAATGTTCTGTGTTGTTTGCTTCCCACAGTTTGTTTTGCTCTTAGCAGCTTGCTGGGAATTTGGGGATTTCTGTTCTCCCCAATATTTTCTTTTTCTGAGGACTGGTGCACTGGAGGAAGTCTTGGTGCTGTGGTCCTGAGCGTGCCCTGTCCAAAATATGCAATCCATGGGTGTTTGACAGGGGAGCACTGGAGGAATATTGGATTGGGGGATTCCTGGGGGAAATGATTGGAGTTCTGGGTGCTGCTGCAGGGAATCCCAGCCCCAGGGGCCCCAAACCTTCCCTGCAATCACCCAAGTGGTTTCCACATCTGCATTTTGAGTTCAGCTGCCAATTCCAGCTGGATTTGGATGCCCTACAGCCTGACCAAGGCTTGGGCTGTTCCTGTGACACACTGACAGCCAGGGCTTGCTTCTCTTCCCTCACTGAGAGCTGTTTATTGTCTCTGGAATACTGAAAGATTAAAACCCAGCAGAAACCCTGCATCATCTGCATCATCCAAGAGCTCTCCCTTGGCTCATTCCACCCGTGACTGCAGTGCCCTGTTTGTTCCCTGTGTTTTAGACCCTGCTGGCTCTGTCAGGAAGCTGAACTCTGGAAAAGTGCTTTTCCCACCTGCTCTGTGGTGCTGAGCCAGCCCTGTCAGGGCAGCAGGGGAGTGGGATCTGCTGGGAATGTTGACTCTGGTGGGGATGGCAGGGAGGGGACCTTTGGAGGGGAGCACTCAGGGCCCAGCTCACCTCCCTGCAAACCACCCAGGCTGGCAGTGCCACCCCTGCTGAATGCTGCTGAATGACCAAAGGGAAGATTGATGGGGTAAGGAATGGCTCTCCTGCTGGAATCACACAAACCCTCTCAACAGTGCCACACTCCACAAAGTCACAGCTGATAAATAATAAGCCACACCAGCAGTGGCTTGATGTTCATTTATTAAAATAATCTATTAAGCTTTGGAGCTGCAGATCCCACGTGGTGAGAGCTGGGCCTTATTTTTGTTACTGATTGGATTGCTTTACAAGGCTGTGGAGCAGGCCTGGGTTTAGTGACTTGGTGGGACAAGCCTGGGTCACTGTGGGGTCCCAAAATGATAAGAATTCTGGGTGCTGCATTTATTGCTCACCTGCAGCTGGGCAGGGATGGAGATGGGGAAGGAAGGGCTCTGTTCTCCTCCTCCTTCCAGCAGCACTTATCCCTCACAAGATGGGAGGAAAAGGAGGCAGAGATCATACTGGGGTGCAAGGTTTGATCCCTGAGAAGAGGGAAATGCTGAGGAGGTGCCATGAGAGCTCCTAGAGACAGCCCAGCACAGCCCCTGTGCAGCAGCACCCCTGAGGAGCTCTGCCTGCAGAAATCCAGGATTGGGGCAAGTCCCAGTGCTCCAAACAATCCCTGCTGGTGTTTGACTGGGCTGGGCTGGAAGGAGGGTTCTGAAAGGTCCTTTGCAAGTGAGAGCTCTGATGGGAACAAGGCTCTGCTCGGGGTTTGCATCTGTTAGCTGCTGCTTCCTCCAGCAAAGCAAATATTTGGTGTCAGAGCGAGATGTAGGAAGTGCTGCATAGCAGGGAAGTGTGAAGTATTCATAATTATAGGAAATACTACTCAAAATTCAATGTTTTTCACATTTTCTGCGAGTTTAAACATTGGACTCCTGTCACAGACATTTCTGCTGCACTAGATGCAATTTCTAGCATAAATGGGCTTGCTTTCAATAGAAAATGGCATGGTTTTCAAAGGAAAAAAGGCCAATTTGTGAGTAAAAATGGGCTTCTTTCTGAGCAAAGAGGCTTATAAACATGAAGGGATAAATGGCTTTGCGAGTTTTCCATACAATAATAACAACTTTCTAATGAAAATAATGAAAAAGTTGCAGCCAGGGGAGGGGAGAGAAGTCTCATTCAGGTTTTAATGCACTTTAGAAAATAAATATATGAAAAGTGTAAATTTAGTTCCCTTCCATCGTGTGAGTTTGTGTTGCAGACATGTCAGTAATACTTCTTTGCCTATATTTTTATGATGTTATAAATCAAATTCCTGTTCTTGGTTTGCCGCCTTCTGAGATGAATTTCGTGGAATAACGTTGTCAGACTTCAGGAAATAACATTTCTTAGGATCCCCCGTGTGGCAGTGGCATCTGATTTCCTAGCAGTCCATATGTTTTTAGAAGGAAATTTATCTTCTGGCTTGACTTGTTGACTTTTCGTGCAAATTTATTGCTTCAGAATGGCTGATCTGATGAGCAGTTGGGGTGGTTGCTTCTCTCCCGGCCTAAAAATGCTTCAAAATCTACTTACTGAGGAGCTGGGGTCTCCTCTCAAGTGCTCAAAAAATAAGAGATGGTGGGATGTGCCTGGGAAAACACAAAGAGAAATTCACTCTTTGGGAGAAGCTCCCAAATCCCTTGGCCCAGAGCAGGCTGGGTGACCCAAGGGGTTGCTTTGCTGGGCTCTCTCCCTGCTGCCAATTCCCTGGAGAAGTGTTGGATGAAGGAGATGGATGAGGGATGTTGTCACCCTGATTTTTGCAGTGTTCCATGTTTGTAATTTTGCAGTAGAAGTCCCCATGCATTTTCTATAAACACAGTCCTTGTTTTCCTAACTAACCAAGATGGTTTTGAACTTTTAAATTGTTTTTCATTCCTTTCCCCTAAGGCAGAGAAAGATGATTGACCATGTCTTTATCCTGTGAACTTATAGAGGTGGTAACCTCTTTCACCAACCCATAATTGTCTTAAAAATATATATAAATGAGAAAATAAAAAAGGGCAGGCCCTTTTGGGCGGTCCTGCCTGGTGGTTCAAACTACTGCTCTGAAACCTGCGTGTTTCTTTCGTAGCCAGCAGTGCAACAGGATGTCAAACTGGAAATCCTGGGCTCCTGCAGACACAGCTCCAAAGGGTTCCTGAAGCAGCAGCTTTGTTGCAGCTTTCCCCGTGGGATCCAGGTTCATTTTTCCAGGAGGGTTTGGATGAACATTCCTGGGCAATGCAATGTTCTCACCATGGAGCTTCAGAGGTGCCTGCAGCATTTCCCCATCTGTGTCCTGGGTGGTGGTGCCACCCAGGGCTTGGGGCAGACGGTTCCACTCAAGGCAGCCACACAAAACTCATTTTAACTGAGTTCCCAGTGAGATCCATGTCAGAACCCCCTGTGAGTTCCACCAGAGCAGGTTCTGCTGCTGAGAACAGCTCCCCTTGGCAGAGCTGCTGCTGACCCCTGCTCCAGCTTTCACACTCCTGTGCTTTCACCCCTGATGGGAGAGGGGAATTCCAAAGGCTGGCACATTCCCATCCCACAACTGAGACCACAGATGGTTTTGTTTCTGAGCTGAGGCTGTGTTTTATGGGAAGAAATTAAGTTGGATTTTGCTGTGTGGCTCTGCAGGAGGTGGGCAGATAAGAACCCCTGACATGGCAATCAGATATCAGCAATAGAAATCATTAATATCACTCTACACATTGGCTTTGGGCAATAACTGGAAGTCTCTGCCTGCTTGAAAACTCCTTTTTTGTTCCATGCAGTGGAGCAAACTTCGATTACCAGTCTAAATGCTAATAGCCAGAATGAATGGGATTTAATAAAGTGAATTTATATGTAGATTGTGACATTAGTATTTAATTATGTACCCATCATAACACTGATGAAGCAAGCTGCTAAATATTGGTGCACTGAAGGTAGAGCTTACTCTTGAAGAGCAAGTGTATTTTAATTTCTTACCTCTTTCCTAATCTTCCTAAATAACAGGATAAATTATGTACTGTTTACCAATATTCACCTTGATGCTGGATTGCAAATGAGGTTTCCAGGGTAGCAGCTGAACTCAGAGAAAGCTGTGCTTGTGTCTCAGTAAAACTGTGATAACAGAGATTTGTTTCTCTGTTATGTTTTATTAGGCCAAATAAAGTTTGGGATTTTTTTTAAAATTGATTATTTTAATTTTAATTAAAAATAGTATGTTGTCTCTGTGGGTGTTTTTCTTTAACATTTCTTTTTCTGTTTTTTTTGTTTTTCAGACGATGGAAAGCCCAAAGTATGAGCTGGTTATAGAAGCCAAGGACATGGGTGGGATGGACGTGGGGCTCACGGGCACAGCCACTGCCACCATTCTCATCGATGACAAGAATGACCATGCCCCAGAATTCACCAAGAAGGAGGTAAGAACTGGCCATCTGTTCTCTACAAAACAGTGCAACTAATTGGAATTAGCTCGTTTCTAAATATAAAGATGCTCCCTAAGGAAAAAAAGACACGTACAGAATGTTTTCAGCTCGGTGTGACAGATTTTCCTGGAGCTGCTCTTTTCTTTTTTTCACATTAATCAACGTGTGTGCATCAGTTCCAAACCAAAGGGCAACCACAAAGTAAAAAAAAAATATATATCATTTAGAGATTGGCTAGCAAGGTGCAAACCTGTAAAATAAATTTGCTGGTGGTAACTTTCTCCTTTTGCTCCTGTGAGGAGAAAATAGCAAAAATAGCTCAAGGCTTTGGATGGTCAGGGCTGTGGGTGGAAACAACATTTTCCTCCTGCCTGCAGCACCTCCCCTGTGAGCCAGCCAGAGTTTGGGGCTCTGTAATTAAAGCTCCAGCCCTAAAAGCTTCACATTTAACCTGCAGGTGGGATTTGCAAAGAAAGGGTTTTTTCCCTGTAAATGGAATTCAGCTGAAGGGAGCAGGGAAGTTCTGATAAAGCCCAAAGCAAGGCAGGGGAATTCCCTGCCTGCGTCCCCCAAACCTGCTGCCCTGCTCACACTGCTCTGTCCATCCCCTACATTTACCATCAGGCTGATTTTATTTTCTGTTCTTCTGCTGGTATCTGGAGAGAATGAGAGAGTTTTAAAAGTTTTACCTGATAAAAGCCAGGTTGGATTTTGCTATAAAAGTTTCCTGGCGCTCTGCAGACTTTTAAGGAAATTCCCAAATTTTGAGAAGTAAACCTGAGGGATCCTGATTTTCAGATGATTGTGGAAGAAGAAAAGGAAAGCCTGTTGCTGAAGAAGTTTTCTTTTTTTCACCTGAAGAATATTTTAAAAATTTGTTTCCTGGCCTAACATTAAGAATTTGGCAACAGATTCTTTTGAAACAAATTGCTGCTATTTTACTATATTATGCTATTTTTGAATTATTATTTGTTTTATGAATGCAAAGTGGATACCAGATTCAAACATGACAGAGAAGGGTTAAAAAAAAAAAAAAAGAAGAAATTAGAAACAATGACAATTTTGCCTAGGGAATATCTATAATTACTTCAGTAAAATGCTTTGGCAGAAGTGTTTCAGTCACCTAAAAATTATCATGGAGAGACTGATCCAAAGTTTTCAAGTACAAAGGTGCCAATTAAGTGACTATGACCAAACTATTAATTCCCTTAGAATTACCTTTTAGATCAGGCTTTTAATGCTCTGAAAGCTGTTTCCTGACAACCAATGCTTAAAATATCTTTGAAATGCTGTATTTTTTTTAACCTTCTGGAAAATAACAATGTACAAGGGCAGCTCAGTGTATTTAGAAATAGGAATTTATTGGATTAATCAATATTGATAACAATTTATGTCAGTCAGAGTTCTACCGACTTGAATTTCCAGAGCTGGAGAATTCTTCCCTGGAAGAAATATTTCTAGATATTTTTCAATAGAATTCTTTTGAAGAAATCTTTCTGTAATTATAGTTCTGTTTGACTTAATCATTTGGCAATTTGGACCAAAAAAATTCATGTGCCTGTTTAGCCATAAATTTATTGTTAGTATCAATTTCTGTGAAAACTCAGAAATGCTCAGAATTTCAGTGCAGTCAGTGACAGTAAAAGGTACTTTATACCCTGGGAAGTTTGGGGGTTTTAGCATAGAAATGAAATAGGTGTGAAGAGACAGCATGATCTTGTTTTCTTTGAAAAGTCTGCTCTTAGATATTTTTCTTGCATTTTTTCCTTTCCCTAGAGCCATCTCTTCTTCTTTTTAATGGTTTGACGTGGGTTTGAACCTTTCCCTATTTAGAGGTGTAAATGACCTCAGAAATCTTCCCTGTGCCTTGCTGAGTGATGTTCATATTCCATGAAGAAGGCAGGAAAAATCAGCCTTTAATTTATGGTGCCAGGCCCCTTTAGGAGCAGATTCTCTATTTAAAATAAGTGGTGTAAGAGGAGGGAGGTGTCTGTCAGCTGATTTAATGCCACTTTATTTGATTTTCTGCTGAAAGTGCTTAGTTATTGCATTTTAATACCAGTTGCCTACCACAGGCTGCAATAATATTGATTTGAATTAGAGCGGAAAGAAAAAGACAATATTTTACACAGTAACTTCTGAAGGGGAATGCTCCAATTCAGTAAATCTGAGGCTTTGATTCCAGAGTGCAGATTATTTTATTTATTTTATTTATTTTATTATCTGGGTGTTTACAGGGATGGGTCAGCCACAGGTTCTCTGGGCAGCCTGTGCCTCCTCACCCTCACAGGGAGGAATTCCTTCCAAATTCCTTCCATCCAGTGATTCTGTTCTTGCCCCCACCCTTTTTCTCTCCCTGCTCCCCATTCCTGGGTCAGTCTGGGGCAGGAAAATTCATCCCTGGAGTGTCAGGGGGTAACCCCAGGAGAAGGAGGGCAGCCTGTGCCTGCCCACCCTCACAGGGAAGAATTCCTTCCAAATATCCATTCTAAATCCACATTTCTTCAGTTAAAGGCCATTCACACCTCTCCCATCCCTACCTGATCTTGTGAAAAGTCCCTCTCCTCCTTGTCCAGTGATTCTGTTCTTGCCCCCACCCTCTTCCTCTCCCTGCTCCCCACTCCTGGGTCAGTCTGAGGCAGGAAATTCATCCCTGGAGTGTCAGGGTGTAACCCCAGGGGAAGCTGAGCATCCTGTGCCTCCCCACCCTCACAGGGAGGAATTCGTTCCAAATACCCAATCTAAATCCACATTTCTTCAGCTAAAGGCCATTCCCACCTCTCCTATCCCTACCTGATCTTATGAAAAGTCCCTCTCCTGGAATGGGGGGTGCTTGTCCAGTGATTTTGTTCAGGAAATTCATCCTGGAGTGGCAGGGTGTAACCCCAGGGGAAGCTGAGCATCCTGGCTGTGCTCCAGCACAGCACTTCCATGAGCTCAGAGCAGGAGCTGGAGCCCTGGAGGCTCTCAGTGTGTGTCAGGTGCTTTGATGGCTCAATAAATGAGACTTTGCTTTGTGGGATCCAGCCCAGTTCATTATTTGGTTACTGCCCCGTCACTCCACACATTTCCAAAATATCTGTCTTGTTCTCACTCACATCCACTCTTCTTGCTAATAATAGGCTCTGAGCAGTGTAAAAATCCATTCAGGTGTGCAAACAGTACCCTGCTCCCTCCAGGGGTTTTCATAATTTCATCTTTAATGCCAAATAGAGCAATATTTTAAGAGTTCCTCCAGAAATCCCAGGTGAGGTAGCAAGGTCTGACTTTAATAAGGTCACAGTGGCTGGGATAGTGTGCCAGATTTAAATTACAGAGCCTGAAAATAGAGATACTCATAAAGTTAGTGGCCTCTTTTTAAAATTTACAACTTTATTTCTATAATGGGAATAAGTTTGAAAATTGATTTTGTGAAATATTATTATTATTTTGTGTCATGAAGGAATTTGGAGTTTTCTCTCCAGCAGGGGAAGGCCTTAGGTTCAAATCCTAACAAAGGGATTGTTTATGTGAAAATAAGGAATGAAGCAAAGGAAGGAGCAGGCACAGGTTGTTCTGGAAAATCTGATACCTGCAGGATATTCCAGGTGGGTGGGAATGAGCTGGGCTGAGTGAGCACCAGTGGTGCTGAGGATTGGGTTTATACCTAGAACATTAACAAAAATGAGAGTTCTTTTCTTGTGTCACTGTAAGAGGGGGTGACAGAGCACTGCAGTGTTGTATCCTGCAAAAAAAGTAAAAAAGGGATTTTAGTCCAGAGTTAATTCACTGTGGCTGTGATAAAAAATTAACAATGTGGCATCTGCTGCAAGACACGAGCTGGCAAATTCTGCTCTCGTATCTGTTCCTGGAGGCCTGGCTCTGCCCAGACATCCCCTAAGACCCAGGAGAGGAAAAACCAGAGTTTTAACATAAGAAAGATATGGACTTGACCCCTTTCTGTCTTTTCTTCCTTCTCCAAAAGAATAGTCCAATGAATCCTATTTATTCCACTCCTGAGTGCAGAGTGTCTGCTCAAGGATGAGATTCCTCTGACTCTGTTTGCCTTTAGCCTCTGCCCTGAGTTTTTAAAGCTTCCATTGCTGCTCTTTAATGTGTTCTTTTCCCTTACTATCAGATTTATTTTCTCTCCTTGGTAAGTGCTGCCAGGCACTAGAGAGAGGAGCAGTGATGTGGCTGAAGGGGAGGATTTTGCTGCAGTGCCCCAGTTCCCACATCTGCCCTTCACCTCAGATTTGGGACTGCAGCCCATCCCTGGGCACACCTGGAAAAGTGGGATTTGTCACTGAGCTCTCACTGGCACTGAACAAACAGAGACTTCACTTGGCCAAGGAGCAGCCATCCCTCACACAATTCCTCTTTCTGCCACTTCCAGCCGCGCCTTCAATTCCATCCATTTCTGGGACAAAGATTTGTAAAACAGAAATAATTCTGTCACACCAGGGAGAGCAAGATTAGGGAAAATATTTTTCCTGGTATAGATTTTTTTAATACGTATGCTCTTAGAAAAGAATATCCCAGTAAAATAAAGACCTTGCCTCCTGTGAACAGAATAAAATTTGTGTAATTTGACACAACACCACCACGGTGAGAGCTGAGATGGAGATCTGAGATACACTAGTGCTGCGAGTCTGAAGTGAAAAATATGATTTGCTCCCACTTTGAATAGCAGCTGATAAATGGTTTATAAAAGAGTAATAAATGACTAATGGGAGCTTTAATAAATGATTCATCAGTTCCTGCAGAGCCCTGGCAGTGGATGGGTTGCTTGTCACCCTGATGGATGAGCGCTCGCAGCGCTGGCTCCTGGCTCAGGGGTGGCACCCACCGGGTACAGCAGCCCCTGGAGGACAATCTGCACCTCCGTCTGCTCCTGCCTCACTCAGGATGTGAGGATCTCACTGCACCATCTGGAGAGATTCATTTTGCAGCTCAGGCTGCTGAGAAACGGGCTCGAAGCTTTTGAGAGTCCCTGTCTTCATTCTTGGTAATGGCTAAGCTGTATTGAGGCACAAATACGGAGCTAAAAGCAATTTTGAGGTTCCTCCTGGATCACTTTTCCACACTTCTTTTATAAAAATGTATCTCTTGGACGTGATGCTTTTATTTTCTGTGGTAAACAGACCTTGGCAACACAGACCAGATCTGCCCATTCACTTTGGGTGTTTAAAGCCAACCAATCTCAGCTCCATTTCTTGACTGAGAGTCAACCCTGGTCCTTCTTACCTTGTCTTGCAGGGAAAATTTTGCCCTTTGGGACTCCTAATTAATTTTGTTACTTTCTGTGCAGGGCTTCCAGTGAGCTGGACCTCACCTTTAGACACAATCATGTCAATGGTGGATGATTAAACCCCTTTCAATCCCCTCTGCATCTGACTGGGAGAGATTTCTAGGGAGAACCAAAATTAGGTGGAAAACAGAGCCAAAGAGGTGCTGTGCTTTGATTAAAACCCAGCTGGGGAGCCAGGCCTGGGCTGCAGCCCTCTCCCATTCCCTGTTGGGATGGAAATCCCAGTGCAAACCAGGATGAACACATTCAGAAGCAGCAGGAGCTGCCAGGGTGGCTCAGCGAGCTGGGGAGGACAAAGCAGGCTGGATTCTCCCCACATCACCAAGTGCTCTCTCCTGCTGGGAGCTGGAAGGGATGAGGTGCTCAGCAGCATCAGCAGGTCTGAGCAGATGAAAAGCCACTGCCAGGCTGATAGTTAAGATCAAAGTTTCATTATGGCCTCAAAGTGATGGGAACCAATCTGAAATTCCAGTTCAAATTGGACGGAGCTCCCCCAGCGCTGATTTGTCAGGAGAAATCGTTCTGTGGGCTGGGTAAAACCATTGCAGCAAAATCACACCAGCAGAGTGCATATTGGAATTTCCATTTGGCTCCCGTTTTTGGGCTGGGAGACAATTGACATGCAGAGAAATCAGAATTCCTACAGAAACTCAGCAGAGCAGGGCAAAGCCTCTCCAGCTGTCTGTGAACTTTGGCACAGAGGAAGCTTCAGGATGCCTGGGGATCCCCACAGAGGAGTTCTTTGGCCACCCTTGCTTTTTCTAGAGCTGTAAACAGAGCCAGAAAGGCTCCTGGAGCGTATCTTAACCTTCAGAAACCTCTACACCAGATAAATATTTGCACTGACCTTTTCACTCAGCTTTATTTCCACTTCATCCTCTTGTAGCAGTTCCCTAACACACTTGACAGAACTCCGAGTGCCCCAAAGTCTCCTCGAAAGCAGATGGAAGATCTTACCTGGTGTATTTTTCATATGTGAGAGGCAGGATTTATGGAAGGAAACAAACATCTAAATAGCTGCAAATATTTTATTTTCTAAATGAACATTTTGAGCATTCTTTTGTCACTGCAAAAAGGAAATTTTCATTGACTGTACCATTTCTTCATGGTCAATAATTGATCATTGGTCTCACCCATGGTAAAGTTCAAGGAATTCACTTTTCTGAGTTGTTATGATTTACAGAACAGATTTCAAAATCACATAAGCAGTTTAGGAACCTAAATATCATAATAACAGGCATGTAGACACCCCCTCTTTTTTCTTCCCCCTCCTAAATAATTTTAGAAGTCAAAAATAATTTTAAAAAGATTATTTGACTTAATGAAGTAGCTGCAAAGACACCTAGTGCCCACAGGAGTTCAAAAAGATGGGTTTAGGAGCACAGATTGCTTTGATTCTCAATGCAGTTAGGGTTCCAAATGTCTGTCTCTCTTCTGAACACTCAAATAACCTGGAAAAATGCCCATGATCAAGAAGAAGGTGTATTAATATTTCTGAGTTGTGGTGCTACCAAACTAAGGACATCTGGAAGACTTATTTAAACAGTCTGGCTATCTGGATAATGAAATTACCCTTTTTATTATTTTTTGTACTTCTTCTTCAATATTGTGTGTCAGTTTTTATCAGAATTAGCTGGCTTGAGGATTCTCACGTGATGGGAAATGCTCAGCACCACTCGGGATGGAATTCCCAACGACCTTAAACAACAAATACTCTGCTGTAGCTTTTCAAGAGTGGAATAATTTCCGAGAAAGGAAAACAAACACGATTATCCTGTGCATTGGCTGAAACAGAGAACTCCTCAGCAAAAAACAAAGGCAACACAACAAAATAACATTGTTTGGAAGACCGGTGGTTCCTGCACTCATCCAGATTCACACTGTGTGCATAATAATCTGTATTCATGGGGCTTTCAACAAGCTATCTGCACAACCAGTGTAAGCACTTTGTGCAGGAACTTTTGCAAAATGTGTTTAACACGGAGTCCATCCACTTATCACATAATTAGGGCTGGATCCCTGCATAGCAGCAGGCAGCAGGCTCCTGCATTTATCTTTGCTTCGTGAGGGGCGAGTTCATTGCTTTGTTTCTCTCCACCAAGGTCAGCAAATACATGAAGTTGTCTATTTAATCTGCAGATAAACACATTTCAGCGGTACATAAAACAACGGAGAGCCTGCTTTGTAATCTGGGAGCAGCTGAGAAACACTTGTAAGGTTCTGTGAATAGAAATGATCATTCAGACAGTGGGAATTTGGGGAGGAACACAAAGGCACTGCTGCTCCTTCAGATCTGATTTTCCTCCCAGCACTCCTGCTCTCTGAGTAGGCTCCCACAGCGAACTTGCATTTTTGCCAGTTCTTTGCTTTTTTTCCCCCAATTTGTCACTGTTCCTTTCCTGCCCTCCGTTTGGTTGCCCTGATTTGTTGCCATCAGCTGATCTGAGCCACCCTGGTGCAAACTCCCGTGCCAGCCCTCGCCTTTTGCAAGGCTCTGGTTGTGCCTGGAAGGGCAGCAGCAGCTTGCTGGCAGGAACAGCAATTCTCTCTCACTGCAGCTGGCAAATCCTCACCACAAACCCATCCCAGCCCCAACTCATCCTCCCAAGGTTCCCTCCATCTGCTTCTGCAGGCAGCAAATACCCAAACCCTGCGAGCAGCAGCACAGCCATAAAGCCACAATTTATTGCTCTCTTCCCCAAGAAGGGAAGGTTAATGTGCTCCCTCAATGTGGTCCATGAAGTGTGAACTTTATGACAGATATTAAGGGCAGGATTACAAAGTAAACAGTAGCAGTGAGAGTTTGGAGTTCCTCTGGCACAAACACGTTTGGGTGAGGAGCTGGAGGGGAGAATTTAAAAAGGAAGGAAGGCTCAAGCAAAGGCTCTTGAGGGAAGCACAAGCTGAACACAGATAATGTGATGTCTCCAGATCTACTCTTGGGCCACTTGTGCAGGAAAGCTGTATAAACATAATTATTGGCAATCATTGCCAGGAGTGGCTGTGTGATTTCCCAATTAAACAAATCCCCCCTCCCCGCCAGCTGGAATTTTGCAGTTGCCTTCAAATCAAATTAGAACTGTTTTCTACAGATTTCAATTGTAATGGACATTTAAAAATTTGAGGATTTTAACTGATATTTTTTTTCCTCTAAATGTACTGCTGAAGCAGCCCATGGAAATTTCCTTTGATTTCATTCCTCTCCAAGAGTGTTCACAGCATATTGTACTTCATTAACTGACCAAAGAATTCAACACTGAGCGCTGGCAGGTGACACAGAGGCTTCCAAGAAACTTCACAGAGTTGCTTTCAGATCAAGATAGAAAATGATGCATCAATCTCTTTTCTGAAATTAACTTTGGGGGTCTGTGTTGGGAGACCTCGACTGACTGTGTGACATCCAGTTGACAAAAACCTTTGTGGGCAAACAGTGATTTCTGCACGTGGTATTCATTGCAGAGTGACTCTGAAATCATCAGTATCTTGTTCATAGAATCATTGAATGGTTTGGGTTGGAAGGGACCTTAAAAATCATCTCATTCCATGTGCCATGGGCAGGGACACCTTGCACAATCCCAGGGTGCTCCAAGCCCCATCCAGCCCAGCCTTGCACACTTCCAGGGATCCAGGGCCTCCCCACCCTCACAGGGGAGAATTTCTCCCTAATATCCAGTCTAATCTTCCCTCTTTCAGCTTAAAGTTTGTTAAAGAATGTAAATTGATGGTCAGGCAGTGAGGAAGAGATGACCAGGTATCACCTTTGTGGTGCACCAGCCAGAATTTTCTGTCCTAAAGGACCTTTCACTTCATGTGCACAAAGCATTTCAATTCCTCACCTGTAGAATGTGGGATTTTAACAGAAATACCAAGAATTCTGAGTCTCTTTGTTTGACATAACAGAGCTGATTTGAGGAGTAACAAATAGAGGAATTGTTAGATGGGTTGCAAAATACCCCTGTAATCCCTCGAGTTCAGAAACCCACACTGTTAATATGCCTCCAGCAGCTGTGGGAGCTCGGTTTTAAAAGCAGGATTAAACATGATAACACAGTATAGATCTTAACATATTCAATTTGCAGCAGACAAAGCCCTATTTAATACCAATTACACAATATGTGTGAGCTGCTATCATAGCTGAAATTTATACGAGCAGAGGGAATTTGTAAAGCTGAAGTCTATTCATTCAAAAATAATGGTTTATGTGGCTGCCTGGGTCACTCCACTAGAGTGGAATGAGTTTTGTGATTAGTTTATCAATTTCTTCGCTGACAAGTGAGATTTTAAGATTTTTCACAGCAACACTAAAACTGATTTGGCTACTCCAAAATTTGCTAACCATCTGTGCACACGACTCAAAATGTCAGGATTATTTAGACAAAATATCTTTTTTTCCTTCTGCTCCGAAGCATTAAAATAGACAATGGATAAAACTCACCATGCTAAAAGGAGCTGTAGGTTTATTCAAGTAAAAATTTTAGCAAGTGCCCGTGAATGACATTCATTTGGAAACAATAAAATTGGATAGGCCTGATTGTGTCTTGAACTCAGTGGAATGGAAAGGGTGTTGTTACATGTAAGAAAAAGTGGATTTGGGGGTTCACACAGGACTCCTTGTAGTTCTTGTCTCTTTTGAGGAAAATGGTTCAGAAGTGGAATTTATTCACATCCTTGTAGTTCCTACTCTGGCTCCTTTCCAGGACTTGTTTGCCTTAGAGTTCCAGATGCTTGTTTGCTTAAAGGGTGGCCCTTTCTCCAGCCGTCTGTCCAACAGTCACTTAATATTTATTTGTTTTTACAAATGTGTTCCCCTGTGTTCTCAGTCCATATGTCACAAAAAAAAAAAAAAAAAAGGTATAAAGCCAGCTCTACACAGAGTATTGATTTATCCTCCCTTTCCCATTCTAGACTTTGACTCAATTGGGAAAAATCCCTGAATCCCAGTTGTTTTCCTCACCCAATATTTCCCTCCAACACTATTGCTCTACAGCCAGTCCTTTGGAGTTTGTGTCTACATTCCTGTTCTCCTCTTGATGCTGCTTTTGTAGAATTTTTTTTTTTACTTCCCTGCATAGTGTGTAAGATTCCTTCCAGCTAATTACTTGTGTAGTCTTCTTGATATTTAATTTGCCCAGTGCTGAAATTTATCCTTCAAAGTTCCTTCTGCCTGTTGCATCATTCCTTTTTTAAAACAAAACACCCCCCACCCCCCGTCCCAACTAACCAAAGGGCAAACTCTTATCTTTTGGGTTTTCCCCCTTCCAAGCCTATGCTTTAGTCAGGAGTCTGTTAGGAGCCTTCACTGAATTTTATAATCAGTTTTACATTTTCCTTCCTCTCCAAACTCCAGTCTGTGCTTTGACTCTCTGAGCCTGAACACCTCACATTGCTTGAACCCCTCTGCTCCTGCAGCTGAGACCCCTCAGTGATGCATCCCCTGGCTGCTTTTTGTTCTGTGACTCCCCTTTCTCTCTGCTCTTATTTTCATCACTCCCTCCTGTCCTTCTAAGTGGAAAACTTTTCTTTTACTATATCACAAAAGCTGTTTCTGACCTTTGTCCTCTCACGAGCCTCATTCTGTCTCCATGATTTTTCCCCTTTTTTACTATTTCTGGAAGACCTTCCTTTTACCATCCCTTGAACTCTTCTTCCTGCCCTCAGCACCTGCTCCCCTGGGGAGCCACCTCTCTGTTTTCAGTGTCTCAGACTGACTGTTTGCTCACAGAATTCCATGTACACCCTTTACCTGCCTTTATAAATCCAGCCCCGTTGCTGTCAGCTCCCAGACATGCCCTCATTTGTTCCTTTCAGACTTTATTTCCTCCTGCCCAGCTCGTTTGTTCTGCCCATCTCCAGCCAGCGAGGCTGGCAGTGCCCCCATACATTAACTGGTACTGTCAGATGTTCTTAGATCAATGATTTTGTTTCATTTAGAAAACTGATGGTGAGGGGAGCGCTGCTGTCCTCAAGAAGTTTAAAGGGTTGAAAGCAATCTTAGCTAAAAAAAAAAAATAAAATAAAGTTTGAAAAATCCAAGGAGTTATGTGAGGAAGTTTCGAAAGACACATAAGGAAAATCAATCCTGCTAAATGAGCTTAAATCTAAACCAACAGTTGTCTGAAATAATATCGGGGAAGGAGATTTATCTGCAGTATTGATATTCTCAACTGCCTGTATCCAAGCTGTGGCTCCCATCCAAATGGAGATGGGAATGCAGGACTAGACTGGGAAGTAAATCTGGATTTCTATACATGCATCTCTATAAATAGCAGCACAGGCCCACAGGTGTCTGCCTACCTCAGCTGAAGACCTGATGCTTCATTTTCCTAAAGCTGCATTTTCCAATATGGGTTAAAACAAAAACGAAACCTGGATTTACTTGTCTGTCTCACAGAGCCACAGCATCATTTAGGTTGGGAAAGAGCTGTAAGATCAACAAGTCCATTTGGAAATAACACAATCTATTTCCATATTTAGAAATAACACAACTGGCATTTGAAAACAAAGAACACTGCTCCTGATTAATTGATTCAGTGCTGAACGAAGCTAAGAAACCTGTGTATGTTTGAAGACAAATGAAGGGCAGGCTTTCTGATTTAGCAGTTCTGACCTTTTCAAGTTTTCCATCTTAAATAATAATTGAAGCCATAAGTAAATAAATTCAACTTTGCCTGCAGATGTTGAACTCTTTCATGTCCTTTTCCTGTGGCACAGGCACTGCCTGATATTCCTGGCACAAACAGGTTTATCCTGCCCCGTGCTGGGGCTGGCTGTCAGGCTCTGGGAACTGTTTTCTTTCCTTCAGGCAAATGATTGAACGCAGTTCCAATCAATAAACGCAGGTTCTGTGGCTGGCAAGTGCTGGCCCAGGGGTCCCCTGTGTCCCAGGGGTATTTCTTTTCTTCAATCCTCCTGTATTCACGAGAGAACCAAATTACAAAGGGTCTTGTTTACCTGGATGCCTGTTGGGGTTGGTTTTGGCTGCCTGCTGGAGCTGGAGGGAGCAGCAGGGAGCACAGGGCCACTCTCAGTGCTGCTGGAGAAATCTGGGATGGCAGCAGAGCCTCTGCCAGCAGTGCTGGCTCCCAGCAGCAGCCCTGGGAGTCTCTGCTTTGGGAGGATCAGGGAGTTCAGCCTGATCTTTGGTGTCAGGGGGGAAGGGTTGGGATGTTCTAAAAAGGTCTCAGATTCTGAGATGTGATTTCAGGTGAACTTCTCTGTCGCCCTGCTTTTTGCAGGGTTCCATGATTTGTAAAACTGTAGCTGTAGTTTCCCATGCTTTTTCTGTAAACACGGTCCTTGTTTTTCTTAACCTGCTGGGATTGTTTTGCACTTGTGGAATTGTTTTTCATTCCTTTCCCTGGGCTGGAGAAAGATGATTGACCATGTCTTTGTCCTGTAAGCCTTCAGGGGTGTTGACCCTTTTCACCAATCCTTGATTGTCTTTAGAAACATATAAAAATAGGAAAATAAAGAAAAGCAGGACCTTTTGGTCAGTGCTACCTAGAGATTCAACTGCTGCTCTGAGACCCGCGTGTTTCTTCTGTTGCCAGCTGTGCAACACTTCTCCACTTCTCAAGGGTGCCAGAGTTTTCCTTTTCCTTGAGTGAGGGTTATCCCAGTTGATCAAAGAGCAATATGTAAGCAACTAATCAGTTGTAGATGCTGTTTACTCCAGCAGCAATTGCTTTAATGCAATCGATTAAAAGGAAATTTTAATGATCTTAATAGTTGTGCTTTTAGAGGGAACACAGCCGTTATTATTGAGCTCCTAATTTATTATTTCCCATGGAGATCAGTTTGAAAAATCAAAACATATACTTTTAAAATGCACCATCCCCTGCAGTCTCACCGGTTTATTCCTTAAATTTGCACATCAGCTTTGTAAATAATGGCAGCATAGAAACAATGAAGCAATTGCATTCAGCTCACAACTTTGTTCCCTTTCTAACTTCTGTGTTGTGGGAGATGCAGGGGAAAGGTGCCTGAATCCAGCAGAAGGTTGGACATGTTTCCATGCATCCATCCAGCCAGGTCTCTTTAATGGACTGCTTTCAAGGAAAACACTCCACTTTAGCTGCCTATAAATGCAGACTGGGCTTCCAGTCAGCAGAAATTCATCTACATGTTGCACATCTGAATTATTTATTCAGAAATAATTCAGCGTGCTTTATCAACTCACACTGAGAGGATTATCTGTGTTACATGGCAAAGCCATTGTAGAGCCTTTCCTGAACTAATTTGGGAGCATTCAGGGAGCACCTTTTTCACTTTTAAATGCCCAGAGTCCAGACTATAGGTTGAAGCTCACTTATCCCATAAATGTATTTTTCTTAAACTCTTAAAAGTATGGGCAGCATTACAAATGTTAATGCTACTATTATAGGATCATAATTTAAAAATACCAGCATTCTCCAAAGGCTCCAGCAGCGTGTCATTTCCCTGCTTTATTAAAATGAATGAACAGATGTACAATTTATTTCTGCTGAACTATCATCTAAATTCATAAGCTATTTCTCATGTGCCTGAAATCTGTGTTGCTTTCCCGTTTTCTTTGCCTTAGAAGAAAAAAAAAAAGAAAAAAAAATATTCCACTCTCCCATTTATCACTCTGGGGATATAAACGAGAAGTGTACTCTCCACTTCATTCACTTTAGACTTAATACCCTCAATGCAATTTAAATCCCATTTCTTCAAGGCTGTTCACAAAACTCAGGATCTGAGTGGGAAAGTCCCTTTCTGCCTGTGCAGGTGACCCCAAGGACATTGTCCCCAACAGGCCAAGGTGGCACAGAGCAGCTGGGTTTAATCTTTGTGGCTGGCATTTACTGTGCCACTGCAGGAGATGCAATTTCTCAGCTGGAGCCTGGGGAAAACCAAGGAAGGGACAAATAATGGCTGGAAGTGGGAGAGGTGAGAAGGTTGGGTGTGATTGGAGTGGAATTTATGGCTGAGGAACAAGTGTCAGCTGGCCCCAGCCAGTGCAAATGTGCTGTGTGTGCCTGGCAGCAGAGTGGGGACGGGGCAGGTGCTCCCTGGAAGGGAGAAAACAAACAGGACAATGCAGAGATGGGAGGGAATGGGGCTGTGCACGTGAAATGGAGATGTTGCCATGGAAAAAAATGAGCATAAAAACCCCAGACAGAGCTCTCAGCCTGTTGCAATCCTGATTTCTTGGCAGGGTTTGTGGGCGATGCAAGGGGGGCATTTTGCTTTAATTCCATGTGAGGGGTGAGTGGATGGCACCTTCTAGGGGGTTCTGGCAGCATTTCTTCTGTAAACCCTATCTCTAAGGGTTTATATTGCAAGCAAATAAAAAAAAATCAATGGTTTGATGTCGAAAACTGAATTCTAAGGCTCAGGTTGTGGGGTTTTAGTGTGTTTAATTTTTAGGATTTTTTTTTTTATAAAAATCACTTTGGCAAAGAGAGGAGTGGAACAGAATGCAAATCAATCTGCTTCCTTCATTTCGTAGCTGCTCCAGAATTTAAATGCAGGCCTTTAAATTCCTTTTTGCCAGACAATTCAGGAAAATGATGAAGTAATGGCTGAGATTTGTTAAAAGGCTGATTTTCTTCAGAAATCTTGTCTGCTTGGCAGGAGCAGTTTGTTCCTGCGGGACTGCACGGGAAGAGTTTTAATTCACTAATAAAAACAGAGGAGTTCTAAGTGGAGCAGGAATTTTGCTACAGTGGCCACGTTACAGCCTCAAAACAATTAAATTTTGATATCTAGTGCTGCCACTCTTGTCCCCTTTGGATCCTTCCCGAGGCTGAGATCAGAGTTATTTTCCTCTCCCCTTTCCTTACATTTTTTTGCCAAAAGAGGACATGACCAGCCAGGAAAGCTACAGGCACAATTTTTATCTGCAGCAAGGAGGGCAAATGTGATTTTGCAGTTCCAGCCTGCATCTCCAGCTGTCAGCACCAAACCCAGCAGAATGAAGAGTCTGGGATGATGGGGAGTTTCAGGCTGGAATCTCAGTCAGGAAATTCTTTCCCATCACAAAAAAAAAAAAATATCATGGCAATCCAGCAAACTTCCTGGGTGTTCATGAGCATCATGAACCTTAAAAATGTTAGAAAATCAGGCATATGTGTTTTGCTCTCTATAGATTCTTGGATTTGGGCTCCTCATGAAACTTTCAGGGAAGGGTTCTTAAGATATCCTCGAGTTCCTCCCTCCTATTTATGCAATTTCCAGTATTTGCTATTTTTTCCTTGAAGAGTTCTGAGGTTACAGTCTCTGTGATCCCCCAGCCCTTCAGCTTCCCTGCAGGTGGTGAGTTCTGCCTCATCTCTGATGAGGATTTCCCCTCCCTCCAGTGAAGCCCAGCAGTTCTTGGCCTTGTCCCTGTGCAGGGGACACCCAGACAGCCCTTTTATCCACAGCAGCCCCAATGCTACCCAGAATTAGCCCAGGCCTTGTGCTTTAGACCTGTCCCCCTGCCCTTTGTGGGCAGGAATCAGGGGCTGGGGCCCAGCCTGGGCTCCCCCAGTGCTGAGCAGATGGAACAATTCCTGCCTCTGCCCTCATGTGCAGCAAATCCTTGCACTTCTCAGCAGAGTTTTGCTGTTTGCACAACATCAAATCCCCTTTATTGTCCGCAATTCTTTTTCCAGCACAGAGAGAGTGACAAAACCAACATCTGCTGTCTGTGGTTTCTTGTTCTTTCATCCTCAGCACAGGAGGAGAAGGGGCTATGGATTTTGAGGGCTTTGATGCGATGGGGTTTTGCTGCTGTTTGTTTTCTTCTCTACCTGTGGTTTAGTGTTTGATATGGAGAATTGATTAAGTCATTCGGGTGTTGTGTTTTTTATTTGTTTTGGATTTTGTAGCAGAACTGGCTGAGAATATTTCACACACCAAGGAGAGCGTGCAGGGCTCTATAGGCACTGTCTATAGGTTCCCAACTTTATGAATAATTTAGGCACACCATGATCTTCTCTAAAACACCAAATTTCTGTCCTGCAGCTCCCATTCTGGGTTTATCTCAAGGTAAGGAATCCTGACAGCTGTGCCAGGGTTTGTCCTGTGGGCAAATGTGCACAGGGCTTCAGGAGGAAATTCATCAGCTGCAGGGATAGCTGAGAGTGAGCTTCATTAGGAGAATGTTTTATAACCATACAGCATTTTTCATCCCAAAGAACCCCAAAGGAGCATGCAGAGAATGGATCTTCTCTGTGGGCAAGCAGAAAATTAAATCACAACTTTCTGCTGCTTGCAGAGAAAACAGAGGTGGGAGACTTCATTTCCTTTATTAAAGAATTCTACTCAGGAAAGTTCCTTCCATTTCCAAGGAAGCATTGCAGGTGCTGGCTAACCCTGATGTTGTATTTTTACTCTCAAAATCTTGTTGTTTGGGAAGCCCACTTTATATATAAAGCCAAGAATTTATTGTCAGTAAAACTGAAAACTAATCCAAGTTCATCCTAACCCAAGAATCATTATTAATTAGGATTGAATTACTGAAACAAATGAACAAATATTCTTCAACCTAGAAAAATTTTCAGTATTGATAGGACAGATGCAGAAATGTACACACCTTTCTGAGCTCCCAGCCCTTCTCCTGCTGTTTCTCTCACATTCCCTGGCTCCTCTGGGCCATAAAGTTGGTTTCACCCCAGTGCTTGTGTTTGGGGTGTTATGGGGAGTTGTCACACCTGGAGTCCTTTGCCAGGACAAACGTGATGCTCACACTGATCATTTCCCCTTCCTGCCCCTGGCATCATTTTGGGTCATATTTGGGTCTCTGAGAACGTTTTTGTGTGTTGCTCTCCCTTCATTGCCCTGAAGCCCCACATTTTCTGTGTCTGGTGTCCCTTACGTGTGTTAGACCCTCCACAGCCCCTCCTGAGCAGGCTCCCCACCTCCCTCAGCCCCTGGAGCTGTGACAGTCACCCAGCCTGGGGGCAGGAGGCAGGGTCTGCCTGGGGCAGCAGCCTCAGGATGCACAGTAAGGAATATTTGTGCATCAGGAGACTCAGGATGGTTATGCAGGATGCAAACCTCACCAGCAGGAGCCAAACTGAGCTGCTGGACACTTGCTCTGAAGTGCCTCGAGGTTTTCAGGGAGCTGTAAGAGGAGATTTTTTGTGTTTCATGCCTGACACAGCACTCGGTGCTTCAGGAGGCTGAGGGACAGAGTGGGGTCTTTAATGAGCTCCCCAGCTCCTCTGAGCACCCCCGAGGGCTCTGGGCTGTCTGAAATCAGCACTGTGCTGGGTCACAGCTGATCAAAGCCTCTCTGCTCACAACAAAAATGAGGTGGTTCTCAGCTAAACAACAGCGAAAATCCACCAGAAGTGAAAGTAAGACCAAAAATGTGGCAGTGGCAAAGGGGACACGTGGTGAGAACCGAGAGGAGTTTGTGAGTGACCAGCAGAGAGTGTCACCAGCAAAGCCACAGCTGAGCCATGCCCCATGAACCTGTGTGTGGCTGGCACAAAGGTTATTATCCACATTAATGAAGGCAAGTTTTCTCCCTCTGCTTTTCCTTCCTCCCTCCAAGCTCAGTGCCCCTGACTTTGAGTGAAAATATCACAAGTAATTGAAGTTGCAAACCCCAGCAGAATACTAAATTAGAAATTAAGCAAAAATGCTCATCAGTTGGAGCACAGAAGTCCTGGGCAATTTTTCTAATGCTATGTTACAGCAATTGGAATATCTTTTTTTTTTTTTCTCAACTGCTTCACTCACTGAATTGATTGAATTAAATGTGTTCTGTGGTGCCAGCGAACCTCTGACCCCAGTTACTCAGGATAATCAGGGGGTAATCAGCCTGCTGTGATCCCAGCTCCAAAGGAGCAGGGATATTGTAAGGTTCAGGGAGCCTGAGCTGGCATTAATCAGGTGTCGTCAGGGTTTGATTATAAATCCCAGAGACCACCAAATTGATACAACATGGTTTAATCCACTAAAAATGAGGTATCTACATATTAATCACCAAGTTGAATATCTGCAAGTGATTGCTTTTCTAGTAAGTGAAGCCAGGTGTCAAGGCTCTGGAATGTCCCACAGTTAGTCATAAACACAAGGATCAGCATCAGCACAAAAGTAACATTAGCCAGATTAAAGAAAGATTTTGTTCTAACCTCAAATAGATTTTTTTCCCCTCCTGTTGGAGTTTTACAGCTCCATTGAAATTGTTCCTCGTGTTTCTACTCTAATTATGAGCTTACTCAGAGGCAAGAAATAGGAGATGTTTCTGAGGTAGCTGCAAGCACAGCATTTTTCTGCCTTCCAAGGGGAGCAAGGGTGGCTGCTTACAGTATATCACACTGCTGTGTACAGGAAGAAAGTGCTATTTATTGTCCCTTAAAATGATTTCCCCCAGAACTGGCAAGCTCAGGTGAAAAATCTGTATCTAGAAATGTGTGTCAGGATCCAATTAATTCCTCCTGCACTGGCTGTCCTTGGGAAGAGCTCGGTGTGGCAATGTTGATGCAGATGTATGAGCACATTACGTGGAGCTTTCTGCAGGAGAAGGAGAACCAGTCTTAAAAGAGAGGAATAGCACAGCCTCTGGATAAACTCCAGATGTCCTGATTTAATAAACATTCAACCCTACAGAAAAGCTTTTTCATAGAAACTCAAGATGATACCAAATTCTTATTTCTCTTCTTGGTGCCACCTGCATTTCCTGGGAATTGCCTTGATTTGCAGGAGGCATGTGGTGTGATTGGAATCAGAGCACTGTGCCACTGGGACAGAGAATCATAAAGTCATAGAATGGTTTGGGTTGGAAGGGACATTAAGGCCCATCCCATTCCACCCCTTTCATGGGCAGGGACACCTCCCACTGCCCCAGGGTGCTCCAAGCCCTGTCCATCCTGGCCTTGGACACTGCCAGGGATCCAGGGGCAGCCACAGCTTCTCTGGGCACCCTGTGCCAGGGCCTGCCCACCTTCACAGAGAACAATTCCTTCCCAATATCCCATCTGAGCCTGCCCTCCTTCAGCTTGAAGCCATCTCCCCTTGTCCTATCACTCCATCCCCATAGAAAAAGCCTTTTTGTAGGGTCCCTTCAGGTGTTGGGGCCACGTTCAGGTGGCCCTGCAGGTCTGACAGGTTGGTTCCCTGTGTTTGGCTGTGCACCACTTCTCTCTGTCCTGAGCACAAGTGCAGAACCTTGGCCTGTTCTGACCTCCCTGCTAATTCTCAGTGCTCAGACATCCACTGGGAGCACTGCCAGTCATCCCCAATCTCTAAACAGCTCAGGGAGAATTCAGTGGCAGCACAGCAAAATACCCCTGGCTCATTTTTATCCTCCTTATTAATAAAAAGGAGCAAATGGATGCTTCACCATTTGCCCAAAACACATCCAGCTGAGGCTGCAGAGGTGTTTGTGCTCCAGAAGGATGAGTGTACAGAGAATGTTTGGGTAGGAAGACATAAATTACCCGTGAGAAAATGAAAGGGCCCTGAATGTTCCCTCTGTGACATTCCAGACACGAAATAAGCACACCACAGGCACTTGCAAAAGGAATGTTTCATTTCCTTTTATCACAAATATTTTTCTTTCCAGGAGAGATGAAATGAGCACTGGCAAAAGGAGCTGGGTGGCGGGAGATGGAGACCATCAGTGGCCTTAAAGCAGAAAGCAATAAATCCATTTAGCATAGCTGTGGTTTTTCCTGACCTTTTCACAGCTGTGCAATGCCAGACCATACATCTGTTGCTGCAAAATATGCTTCAATCTCTGTTTCCAAATCAGGTTCACCCCAGCTGCCAGTGAACCCCCCTGGCCCTGCCTTTGGATGCTCCCCTCACGGTGCTGGGTGGGCAGGATCACATCACCCATGGTCATTAGTCAAATAGTGCATTTGTAGCTGTTATTCTTTATTCTTGGCCTTGGAAATAGAATTTTTTCTGTGCTAACAGGGTTAGAGGCCTCAGGTCCTCGTTGTTCCCATCCTGGGTAATGAGAGTTCAGTGCTCACCTGGATGTTCAGGATGTAATAAAGATTTTTCTGCTCTGAGAGGAAAACATAAAAGGAAAGAGATCATTAATCATGAAAGTTCACTTATGTCTCTGATCTCTAAATGATTATTCTTGTATCATGGCTTTTTGATAGAGCAGTAATGTTTTGCTCAATGAATGTTGAGCCAACTGGATGTAGACTGGATAATTTGAGAAAAAAAGAAATCATGTATATCCAGTAGAAGAAACTGTGTGCAGTAGACTCCATTCATCACTTTGTCAGCAGACTTGGAAGACTTATTGTGTTCAGATGGATTGAAATATGGAGCATTCAGCCCAAATTCTCCTTTCCCCACTCAGCTTTTCACAGAAAACAAAATGCTGGCTCGAGATTTCATTTTTAAAATTCAGACAGATTCTGTATCACTGCAGATTATGCTGCCTGTAAACTTCCATCTGCACCTCCTGCTTCCACTGGAGCAGTGTGAAACCTTGCAGAGTTCTTATCTGCTTCCAAAATAGAGTTTTCAAACTGGGACATCTTCAGACAGCTCTCAGCTGGAGGGGGCTTGTAAATCTAGGGCATCTCATCACCATCAGCTGGCACAACCTAAAATGCCAGAAGTTTGGGGAATTGATGAGATTTGTAGCTGAATTATTCTGGAGATAGGAGTTGCTTTGAGTGCTTGGAGTGGGGCTGCTCAGCACTGCCCACCAAGGAGCCCGTGCAGAACTGGAACCACTGTCAGAACATCTGCTCTTGGCAGCTTGGGCCTCCAGCAGCTGTAAACTGGCACAGAGAACAACTCCCTGCTTTGGCATCAGTGCCCTCCCAGGGCAGACAAGGCAGGATTTCTCGTCTGGCTGCACATGCTGCTTGTTCTCAACCAGGCCAAAGATTCTGACACGGAGAAAATCTCATTTTCATTGCAACTCCCACCTCTCTGCAAAGACCAGGAGGCTGAAACTGGTGAGGATGTGGTTCAGTCTTGAAATATTAAGGCACCAAAAGAGATGAACAAGATGCCTCTAGATTTTCACCTAGAAAATTTTTGTTCTTTCACTTATTTAGATTGAAGTATTCCTGTCTTTATGTGTGGATTTTTTTTTAACTTCTATTGGTTTAGTGTTTTTATATAGCACTAAAATACAGTTTTCATACCTTGTCTACTTCCTAGAGGTAAATATGATAATAATTTAAAAACCACCACTAGGTTTCATCTGCTGAAGGTCTTGTCACTGCCCAGCTCTGTGCTCATCAGTACTGTGCTCATCAGTACTGCCACATTGCATTTATTTACACCCAGGAGCAGACTAAATCCTTCGAGAAATTTCTCCTTCACTCCCCTCAATCTCCCCAGATTTCTAGCAAATCAATTGGTCTCTCCATACATTAATTTTAAAAAAAAAAGAATCTCTATTTTGTCATATAATTCTCCTTTTTTTCTACCACTTCAATGTCCAGAGAGGAGTAAATTCACCTCTCCTGCTGTTAAGGGTCCTTTGTGGGGCAGGTAACAACTGCAACAGTGGAAGAGGATGTGTTTTCTGAACACATTTCGTGTCCAGGCCCCAAAAATGTCACATTCTGGGAAGCAGCAAGAAGAATTTGTTGCTTAAGGGTCTGTGGAGCAAATGGATCCCACCTCTAACTGGGACTTTCAGGAATTCCTTGCAAAATGAGTCGTAGGTGGCATCCAGTTTCTCCTCTTAGCAGGGCAGTACCAGTAAACTCCACCACAAATGTCCAGATGTTCATGTTCAGCATCAGAAAAGTCAGTTTGGGTATGAAAAAGTCTGCTAAAAATACAAAAGCACCATTTTATACAAGGCCTCCTTCCCTTGTCACCATTGTTAGGATAAGTGGGGGAAAAGATCCTGTAAAACCTTCGAGCTCCTCAAATCCAGTGGATGAAAAAAGCAAGAAAAATGCAGCGAGGTGTGTTCTATTTAAAGCTCATTCCATTTAAAGAAGACATCCAGCATCTTAGAAAGAATACAGGCTTCACACTGCCCTTGATGGGAGGTGCACGGAGGAAGAAATGAGAGGAATGAGAAAGGTTGGCTGAATTCAGCACAAGGGGCCTCATAAATGTGAAAGGCAGAGCTCTCCCTGCTCCCTGGGCAGGTGAAGAGGTGCCTTCAGCCTCCTCACATCATCATTTTTTCTCTCATGCTGTTGTTTTAAACATAAGGTTTGTTCTACCTGTGGTGAAGGAATTTTTTATAGCACAGAAAATAACGTCATTACTGGAGGTTTTCTCTAAAGTTCCTTAAATATAATAAATGCAGTGACCTTTCACTGTGCTCTGTCCACCTGGAGAAGGAGTGTTTGTTTTTCTCTGGTACAACCATCATTCTAGGGGTGTCCAATTATTTGTGAGTACTTGATTTATTCCAGAAACAACTGAATGCACCTTGCGTTTATAGGTGGAAAAGTGAAAAAGAATGAATCATTTCTAAATTATTTATATATTCAGGGGGGGAAAAAAGACAGCATCTTTGTCTTCCTTCTGAATCTTCAGACATTTGATGTGTACCTGGAGGTAGCAGGCTTTGAAGCAGGCATTCAACATATGATTAATACATGTTAGAATTATCTTTCTGCCTTTGCTCAGTGAGGCCTTGAGCTGGGCTGAGAAAGAGTCGGAATCTTGTGTAAACAAAATCTTCGAAATATTTCCAGAAAGTGGCTGTTTTTCAAGTAACCTTCACCATCACTTATTTACAGTCCCCAAATGGCTCTTTAGTCTTCTGCAAGCACATAAATGAGAGGATTGAAGCCAGCATTGGCTCTGAATGGGCTTTCAGCGCTGCTGTGGGAAGGATGCAGGAAGAAAGTTCTGTAAATTAATTTATGGCTCTTGTGATTCTGTTGATCTTCCAAAGTTTTCTAAGGCTTATGATGTCTGCAAGAGGGATAGGAGGACTTCACATTGGCAACCCAACAGGCAGCTCTTGCAACTCTCCTTTCCTTTCCTTTCCTTTCCTTTCCTTTCCTTTCCTTTCCTTTCCTTTCCTTTCCTTTCCTTTCCTTTCCTTTCCTTTCCCTTTTTTTCTTTCCTCCCTTTTACCCCATTATTTTTCCATTCTATCCCACTACAACTCAGTTATGAATTTTAATACCTGAAGAGGTCTTGAAGTGGTCTGAGTCCCAGAAATAGTTTGGCTTTACCCTGATGGAAAACTGCTCCCAGAGGGATTTTTACCTGGAGCCTGATTAATGAGTTCCTGTTCCTTTGTTTGTTTGAGTCCCTTTCCAAGCAGACTGATGAGCAGCAGAACAAAATGAAGCCATGTTGAAACTTCCCTTTTTTTTTTTTTTGCTGATTCATGGTTAATTTCAGTGGTTTTGAGCATCTTTGTGTTTTTCTATAAAGAGGCACAAATTCAGAGCCCGCAGATGTTGTAGCCACGTTCCAGAGAGCAGAATTGAATCCTTAGCCTTCCATTTACCTCATTGATCTTTCGGATTGGTTGCTCTTGTGGCAGACTTGCAGACAAAGGTTCTGCAGACAAAAATATTCATTCAGTCCTTCATTACCGAGCCCTGCTTTTACTTTGTAAAGTAACTGGTGTGTGCCTTGAAAGATCACAAGGAATTTACAATGCAGAGCCTGTGAAAAAAATCATTCAAAAATAAAAACTGAAAATGCATCCAAAATTATTATGGTCAATTTCATATATTTGAAAAGCTGGTTTGTTTTTTTTTTTTCTAAACTACAATTGAATTCTTTTCGTAATTTCACCAGGGAGGTGGAGGAATATTATGTACTCAGAAAAAAAAAATTAGAATAAGCTGAAAGAAACACTTTCAGTTAAGAAATAATACAGTGCCTACGAGCCAGCATTATGGCAGTAAGACAATGACAATAATAAAGCCTGTTTAGGTGACTCACAGCTATAATTTCTGCTTTGCATCTCGTTTACACCATCAAATCCTTGTCATACCATGATAATGCTTTATATTTATGGAGTGTCTTTCATCTAAATGGCTTTCCAAGTGCTTCATGTGCTGCTTGCTTTGCAGCTTACATCAACTTAATCCATTACTTTAATACAGATATTTTTGGAGTGAAATAGAGCCGCTGTTTGTGTCCACATAGCAAAAGCTGTGCACAGTCCTAGGAGGGAAAATGCCTTTAAAATCTGCAGAAGAGATTAGGGAGATGTAGCACCAAGTTACAATTTGCCTTGACCACACCATTTTCCATTCAATTGCTCTGGTGGAGAGTTTGATATGAGCTGATTTTGCTCAGTTCCAGTTTTCCAGCCCTCTGGGCCCTTGGCATGGGAGGAAAGGTGGATGCAGAATCAGCAGCACCACTTTGGCCAATGCACAAAAGTTATTTTCTACTTGTACATCCCCTGCTTCATGCGCCAATGACTTGGTTTATCCTTCTCTGGAAAACTGGGCTTTGTGTCCCACTGAATTCCACCAGAAAGCCTCATTGCTGACATTTATGAAACTCTCATTCCCAATTGATCCAGGATGCAAAGCTTTGTGGCCACTCTGAAAATTCATTTGTGCTTGGAGGTGTTTCAGGTACGGAGCTGTGGAAAACACGTTGTTTCCTTAGCAAATGAATCCTGGGAGCTCAGGTGCATGTTCTGAATGACAGAGTGCAAAGAAAAGGCACAGACAAAGGGCAAGCAGGTTGCAAGAAGGTCTGTAACTTGTCATCACATCCCCAAGAAATTAGACAGACAAAATATGGTCACAAAGGCAGCGGGCTTCAGTGGAGGGAGATAATTGCAATAATACAATTTCTCTGTGCAATTTCCAGCACAGACATGTGAATTAATACATCCCATTATTTCCCATCTTTTATGATATATAGAAGAGGAAACAACTATGTGATAGCAGCACAGAATACCTTCCACTGGAATATCACCCTGATAAATGCAAAGTGACACAGAGTTTTAATTTGTTTGTTCCTGATTGGGAATCACAGCATGCAGAATCTTAATGAACCTTTGCAGAGTGATCACCCACCCCAGGCACGTTTATCTTGCTTTGTGTTTGCTGCTGGTGGCAGCTCTTTAATTTGGGTGTCAGGGCCCCTCTGAGACATTTCTTTAGTGGCTTCATAAAGGTGCTGTCCCTGCCTGCTCACGCTGCTGCTGGACAGGGGACGTTCAGGTGACTCTGATGCAGTTGAGTTCATCTCTTCATCTGCTTTGAGGAGTCAGGAAACAGAATCTCATTTACTACAGAAGCTTTAAAAGAGGCTGTGAGATAAGAATCTGATTTTCACATGGTCTGGGTACCATTTCCAGCTGTGTCTGAGGCTGAGGCGGGGTCAGTGCCTGGATTCTCAGGTGATGACATTTTCCAAAGGAATCTTTTCATGGACCTGCCCCATGGTGGGAATCCAACAAGAGTGGTTTGATTTGAGACCATCCAGAGGAATGTTCTGTCCATGGCAGTGCAGTGTCCTGTCAGTTCATTTTAGAGCTGTGTGGAGGAAGAGTTGGCTCAGTGTCACCTCCTGGCCCCAGCAGGAAACAACCACGAAATGAAGGTTGCAAGATCCAGGGAAGGGAGGAGCAGCCTGTTGGACTGAGACTGTCTCCTCTGCTCAGGCTGTGTTTGAGCACAGCTCTTTGGGACATTTCTGCTCTCCCTGCCATCCCTTTCCTGACTCCTGTGCTGTAAGAAAGAGAAACTGCTCATTGTCACCCCCCAGGACCTCAGTGGTCCATGGAACCACACTGGAGATCCCTCACAAAAATTCCAGAGTCCTTTTTTGCTTCCCATCAGTCCATCATGATGGCAAACATTGCTGATTTGTTACATTTTCAAATCTATTTGTGCACCCTCACAAGCCTCACACTCTTCATCTACATCCATCACTACATTTCCTCAGAATCTTTCAGTCCTCTGTTCACTCAGTGCTGTTCACTCAGTGTTTCCTTCCAGGTTTCTATCAGTCTTTTGTCTGTGTATTTTGGATACAAAGAAAAAAAAAACCAAAAAAAAACTGGATCTTTTTTTCTCCCCTATATTTCTAAAACTTTAAAAATGACAGAATTGCTAAAATCCCTGGGCTGTATGCATGATCAGCACAATAAATGACAGCCTGGCACATCACAGAGCAGGTTAACCTCACATATCAAATACTCAGAAGCACTAAATTCACACAGCCCCTTGCAGCAAACCCACTCTGGCCCAGGGTATTCGCCTTCCAAGTTATTAGTGTTAAAATGGGTCCAAATGATGGCAGTTTAAATAAAGTACTGAACTCATCTACTTTATTCTTAATTTACAGTGGTGCTTAGGGGATGTGCAGATATTTAAAATGAGTAAAATCAATTAACTTGTGATCCAATTATTTGTGTTAGCCACTGTGGGGTTTTATTTTAGAGCACTGGTTCAGCCTTCCCCAGTGCAGCACCGTGCTTTGAGAGTGTAAACCTGTCACTGGGAAATATGAGGAACCTGTGGTTATTTTATTCTCTGTTTCCAAACCTCATTCCTACTTTTGCCCTTTCGTAGTTTTTACATTCACTTCTTTACTTTTGTTTTTGAAAGGGACTCAGTATAAGTGTAACAGATCTTTCTAAATGTTGGGGAGTTTATTCCTTATAAAAAAGTGACTGAACAGGCAAGAGTTCACCTTCTAGATAAAATACACTCTATTTTTCTAGGCCACGCTGTTTCACAGTAGATATGTGTCTTTTGCAATCACAAATCTGTGATTTATTACACTTTTCACATTATAAATTTAGAGTAGACCTCTGTGACAACTTCTGTGGTCTGACCATTCTGCTTCTCCATCCATCTTGAACAGATTTTAGCCTAACCTTCCAGACAGCTTCAAATATCTGTGTTTATGTGGTTGTTTCCACAATGTGGAGGATGCTGGGGTGAGGGTACCACTGTCCCTGGAATTATTTGGCTTGGCACAGCCTTTCCCTGTGGATGCTGGCATTTCCTTGACCTGCAGGAGTCAGGAGCTCAGCAGTGCTGTGCCCCCAGCAGGTCCATGTGCCCTTTCTCTGCAGCTGGAGTTACTGAGAGCTCTTCCTAAACAAGGAGAAAACAGAGATGCAGAAGAAAGCCAACTCCAGCTGAGAAATCCTGGATTTAAATATCCTTAACCTGACATTCCATAATTTTTGAACTATCTGGCACACCATGGTAACCTTTTCCATCTCAGTCTGGCACTGGTGGGGTAAAAATAATAAATTTCTCTCACAGGCTTCACAATAATGTATCAGCATAAAACAACCATATCTTTTAATATTTTACCCTAACAGGTCTTACAGTGCCCAAGGTGAGCCAGGGAGAATTGAACACTTAATTGAATCAGACTGGAGGATTAAGGAAAAGATTTTTCCAAAGGATCAATATGAATTAGGAGCAGATGCTTGGTCAAATCCAAGGGTTGGATTCTTTAGTTGGACTCCTTGAATTCTGATCACCTTTTTATCCATCTAAATGGAAATTGTTGGGTAGTGAACTCTTGTGGGAAAAATTCTGCCCCTTTTGATTTTGGTGTCTAATATTATGCATGCTCAAGTTGAGACAAAATGAAATAAATTATCAATGGGGCTAATTGGTTATTTTCAGTCAGAGTAAGAGGTATCCAAGTCTGCCTGACAGTGACAGCATTTGGCTGAGCTGGAAGGAACACAATCTTGGTAATCATTCTTCTGTTATTTCCAAGATTCTTAATAGAGTTTTCCTTTTAATTTGTTTCAAAGCAAGTGAAAATATTGTTGTGTTATCATTTAGAGTTAATTGAACTGCAAATGAGCTTAATGAACTGTCTGAAACAAGGCTCAATCACAACCTGTTACATATTAACTATCAAAATCAAAAGGGTCTTTAAATTCTTTGTTAGATACACCAAAGAAGATAGAAATAGCCAGTTATTAATGTCATCCTTTTATGAAACCAGGTTGGAGGCTGGAAAGTTTGAACTGAATGCAGACACTCAAATTATACAGAAAAACTGCAAAAGGGTTTGGAAGGATAAATCAAATCTATTGGAAAAAGAAGAAAAACAAAGATAACTGAACACAGGGGAAGACAGAGTCATCTTTTCTTTATTTTTGTATGAAGAAATCCACTTTACCTACCATTTGTCCAGACTGGGAAATCTATATGTTAATAAAACGCCATTTTCTGGATTCAGTATTTTCACAAACTCTTCTGCAGTGTTATGACTTCTCATGTTCTGTAAGGCAGAGGAAAAGAGATTCAATTTATTCAAGGTCTTGAAGCCACTTGGGTGACTCTTGCCCTTGTCACCAACAATGTCTCTAAGCAGCACACACGTACAGCAAAACCTATTTGTGTCATTAAAGTTTGTAATTTTGGACTTTTGAAGGCTTAATCCCCAGAAATGCTAAAGTTTCCTAATGATCTGCAATGGCAGTGCTGATGTTCAGCACTTCTCAGGATTAGGTCTGTTATCAGCCTGCTTTCTCCACCTCCAAAGCAGGTATTATCTTATCACTCTTATATCCAGTGCTTTTAGCACGTCAGCCTCAAGTACTTGAAAGGTGAGGAGTGTTATTAAGTGTGACCCTTACAAGCTTCTCCAATGGTTTGCTTAATGCTTTTTTTTCCCTACATAAATAAGAGTGATGGGGAATAAACTAGAATTTTCTTACGGGGTGGAATCGTACAGCAACGCATTTTCACAAGGTCATAAAAAATTCTTCCACTGCAACAAGAAAAGCAGCCCTGACTTTTAGTTATGCAGACAAAGTGGTAGCATGAGGTCCAATTATTTTTGAGTGTCTTAGAGCAAGCCCTCCAAAAAACACTCTGGGAGTGGTTTTTGTGAGACCTGTTCTGTGTCTCCATAACGGGGCAGTGAAAAATGAATGTGGAGTGGGATAATTCATGGGAAAAAAAGAGTGTGGAATGCAACGCTGGATTTGTTTGTAAATAAAAGTAGATTTGAAGGCAAGAGGGGTCTGTATAAGTCAGGTTCCTCTCCCCTCAGTTCCCTTTCTGGGAGTGCATGCAGCTATGCAGAACTGCAGGTGTTTTCATGCTTCACTCTCCAGCAATATCAGCTGAGCTGTCTTCTTGTGATCAGAATCTTCCCCTGCTCCATTCCTATCACATCGCTCCTTATCTGCTGTCTATTAGGTGGAGAGCAGCTGCAATGTGCTACCTCACATTTCATAAGTGAGAATGCATTATTTAAAGCCCTTAACACTGAGTTTCGGTCAAGGATCCCATCTCCCTCCTGTTGGGGTAAATAATTAATGCTGCCTCGGATATTTCGTGTGTGTGTGTGGTCATTAAGTGGAAATGGTAACGATTTCCTCTGTGTTTTTTCCCAGTTCCAGGCCACGGTGAAGGAGGGGGTCACAGGTGTAATAGTGAATTTAACTGTGGGTGACCGGGACGACCCCGCCACGGGGGCATGGAGAGCTGTCTACTCCATCATTAACGGGAACCCAGGGCAGAGCTTTGAGATCCACACCAACCCCCAGACTAATGAGGGGATGCTCTCTGTTGTCAAGGTAAGAACAGTCCCCTCCTGCCCCGGATTTTGGCTGTAAGGTTCATCCCCTGGGTTCACCTCATAAAACAAGGCACAGCAGGGATGGGTTATTCAGAGATATAAAGCTGCTGCCAGCCCTTGTCCAAACCGTGTGTATAACCCCTTCTTCTCTCACAGCAGCCTTATTTATTTAGTCACAAGGACTGCCTGTTCCTAACTGTATTGCCATTGTGCTTAAATAACAGCCAGGGTTGCAGTAATCATCACAATTAATAAGGAGATTTTATGACAAAATTTTGTTTGTGGCTGAAGGTGCAATTAGAATTCAAGGTCCCCATTCTGTTCTCACTTAGAGAACACGTGTAAGTAGCAGGGAAGAAAGGGGCATGGATTCAGACTGAATCCACATTTCTAAAGTGGATTGGTCCCACATTTCTAAAGTCTTATAGGAAAATTTCTTGCCTTGGTCTTTGTATGAAACCGTCTATGTCTCAAAAATAAAAACAAAAAAGAAAGAAAATAGCCCTGTTTGCTGCCTGTTCCAGAATTCTCTCTTTTTGGCTTCAGAAGAGGCATTGCCAATTCTTAAGACAAATGCATGCATTTCCATGGCAGTGCCTTTGATTTCAAGACAGGAGTTGAGAAAGCAGCTCGTGTTGTTGTCATGAGCAGCTACTGAGTGTGACTCATTTGTTAAATACACACTGCATATAAATAAACATGCATATATGAGAATTGAATTATGTCTATGAGGTGTGGCAAAAAAATGTAAGCTCTTGGACAGAGGGCTGTCTCCATGGGTTTTTAATTCCATTCTGTCCATTATTTTCAATATCCTTTGAAGCTGAATGTATCTATGTCGCTCTGTTGGACACGAGACAATCAGGCAACTCAGGAGCTCAGCCACCAAGGCCAGCAGAGAGCAAAAAGAGCCCCAGCCTCTCTTTATTCTTATATTTATACCTTTTTACAGACAGTTATGGATTGGACAAAGAGGCTGCCACCTCTGAAATTCCATAGGTGAGAAACACAGCCCATCACATTCTCCACCCCAGAAAGAAGAATGAAAAACAACATCCAAAGTACGAAACAATCCTGGGCTGGTTATAGAAACATGGATTGTTTACACAAAATCTATGAGAACCTTTGCTACCAACTATAAACACAGCACTCTAAATAATCAGGGCGACATATCTAATCCTAAACTCTGACCAAGTTCCAGGTGCTGGGAACACTGTTGTCCATTTCTGGATAATTCTGCCTTCTGCAAGTTTGCAGTGGGCTAAAGGAAAAGTGTTAAGCACTGTTTTTGCACTTTGCCCTCTGATCTTCTGGTTTGCAGCCTTTGGACTACGAGATTTCAGCCTTCCACACGCTGCTGATCAAGGTGGAGAACGAAGACCCCCTGATCCCAGACATTGCCTACGGGCCCAGCTCCACGGCCACCGTGCAGATCACCGTGGAGGACGTCAACGAAGGCCCCGTGTTCCACCCAAACCCCATGGCAGTGACCAAGCAGGAGAACATCCCCGTCGGCAGCGTGGTGCTGACGGTCAACGCCACCGACCCCGACACTCTGCAGCACCAGACCATCAGGTGAGAGCAGGGCCCTCTCATTCTCATCCATCCATAACTGGGAGCATCCTTTGTGCCCAAGAGTTTGTCTGCCAGTGATGAATTATGTTTAACTTCTGGCTCTACACAGTGAAAAGTCACCATTTATATTTTTTCCTGCAATAAGGAATTGTTGAAAACACGGGACTGTCACTCTGTCGGACACGAAACAATCAGGCAACTCAGGAGCTCAGCCACCAAGGCTGGGCAGGGAGCAAAAAGAGCCCCAGCCTCTCTTTATTCTTATATTTATACCTTTTTACAGACAGTCATGGATTGGACAAGGAGGTTGCCACCTCTCAATTTTCATAGGTGAGAAACACAGCCCATCACATTCTCCACCCCAGAAAGAAGAATGAAAAACAACATCCAAAGTACAAAACAATCCTTGGCTGGTTATAGAAACATGGATTGTTTACACAAAATCCATGAGAACCTTTGCTACCAACTATAAACACAGCACTCTAAAAAATCAGGGCACGGGACTGTATTAGACAGGGAACAATAGTTTTCCACACCATGAGATTCCTACAATAGAACAATCAAGACTTGACTTGGCACAGTTCCAAAATTTTATTTAACCTTGTTTATTCCTCTTTCTTCATGAGAGCCAGGGAAGATGTGTGAAAGTTAAAAATGTCTATAGAAATGATGCATCTGTTTCACATAGGGTTTAAATCAGTTTCTGATCATTTATAATGCCCCTCAGTAAAATAATGGCCATCCATCCACTTTCAAGAGCTGAGAAAAGACTTCCCAGTGAAAGAATGAAGCTAAGGAAGTTAAGGCTTGGCCTTGCCCTGATAAATGAAAGTAAATTATTATTTCTGTGCTCTAATAATATAATCTCACACATGTGCCACGTCACAAGGAGCAAACCTGTGTATTCCATGGTATCATCATCTTATATTTTGATCCACCTGGTTTGGTCTTTTGGCTTCAGATTCTATGAAAAATGAAAAATCAACCTCTTTGTTCTCTAAAACTAAATTGGCTTTCCAGACAGCTTTTCTCAGCACATGAGAATTACAGGTTAGGCAGTACCACTAAAACCTACAGCTGTGTTTAATTTTTCATTTCTCCTTGTAAGTACAGCATTTCCCCCAGGTCTCAGTGTATCTAAAAGGGGATAAACACCTTGTGAGAACCACTTCAAAGCTGCAGCTGAACAATGGCTCTGTCAATGCAGACCATGGGCAGAGATCTCTCTGCTGTCACAGAGTTATTTAGCAGTGATTGTGCAATCCTTAAAGAGGCTTTGACACATGTACTGTTCTACAGAAAAAAAAAAAAAAAGCTGCTGATCTTGGAGATGTTCTCTGTCAGTATCGAGTCTTGGTAAAAATGTCACTGCAAAGGACTTGGATTTGAATGATGGGGAGGTGAATTTGAGCAGGTGAGTGTGCTCATTTCCAAGGAAGGAGGGAAAAGTCAAAGCAGATAATTAAAAGTTTCAATTCTCTGCATCACCTCAAAGATAACGTTGTTAATAATATGAACACTTCTGTTTTTCTCCTTTGACTTCTACCACAGAAATATCAGTTTATCTAGAGAATGATTCTTAACCCATCATTCCCCTTGATTTCTAAAGGGATTTATTTATAGAATAATTTCTTATTCTTAAGTTTAGGTTTTGCTCCGAAGATCCCTTATTTGATTCACAAAAAATTGTGTCTATGGATGGAATTTCTGTTGCTTGTCAGGGCACATCAGCAGAGGTTTTGCCTCAGCAGCTTTGCTCAGAACCTGGCTTGTGCAGGGCACAGATATTTGGGGTTTGGACTGACTTTCAGAAACAAAATTACTGAAGTTCTCCATAATTTATGTGTTTTCATGGGAGATGGGAAAACTAACATTCATTAATGTAACAGCTGATTTTGTGATACTAAAAGAGAAAAGCCACCAAAATGTAAGGATTTTGTTATCAAAACCAGGAGCCAGCACCTGAAATTTTCCCCTTGACCTACTGATTTTGCTGAATTTCCCCAAACTCCATTGACCCTGAATTTAAAGGGCACCCAGTGAGTCACTGAATACTCTTCAATTAGCTTTAAGTGTGGTGTGGAACCAGCCAGGTACCAAAAACACCTTCTGCAGCTCACCACACCTCACAGCTGGCTGCCAAGGCACCCTCCAATCTCAACTAACTCAGAATCTAAACAGAATTTTCCCAGAAGTTTTACTGTATCTTCATAGCCAAATGGAAGGTTTATAGCCAAAAGCAAGAATTTCTTTCCTTTTATGTGCAGAAAAGAAGAGCAGAATTAAGCTAGCCCAGGCTGGGAATGAGGAATGATCATATAAAGAAACTATGGAAATGATTGTGTAAGTTGGAGGAAAATAATGCAAATATAAGGAAAATCTGGGAAATGGTAGAATGCTTCAAGAAAGGCTAATTTGACTGCCTGTCATTCCTATTGCCAAAACAACAGGAAAGCATAAACCAGCATTTTTAAAAGATGTTTTGATGCTGACAGGCATTGACACACCTGGGTATCAGCAGTGAAAAAGGCAGGCTGGGGTGTGAGAGCAGCATCTGTAATTAGGGGTCAAATTCCATATAGAAAGGCCAAAAACCACTCTCTGCTTGGGGTCTGGCTGAAACATTTACCTCCAATTCCCCCAGGAATTTGTGTGTTTAGAGTTTGGGACAATGCCCAGGACTTTTACAGGGCACAGATACCAAACTTTGTGGTTTTCAGACTATAATTGTGTCATTAGTCCATGGTTATATGGTAAAATAAAGGCCAAGCTGGGACAGCACAGACTCCTAAACGAGTCTGTGGATTAATTGGATATTAATGACCATGAGAGAGCAATGTTTTGTCTGCAAGAAGTGATGAATATCAGATTTATGCTGTGTGAACTGTGTACATCACCCCCAACATAGCATAAATCTCTTCAAAATCAGCAGAGAATTAGGAATGTTGGTGGGCTTTGGGTTGTGTTTTTCAGCCTATTACAAATTAAATTTATCTAACTGCAGGGATATTTTTGGTTAATTTTCTGTATAGAACTTGTAGAAGGAGCTGCTGATTATTTGTAATCAGGAAATTTAGTTACTCTACTGGATATAACATGATAAATGCATTTCAAAAGCCACAAAAAAAGAGCAGAGGAACCATTTTTGCCATTGTCTGCAACTAGATTGAATTTATTCTTTGAACAATGCAGATCTGAATCAGAATCAAATTACTTATCTCTGAAAAACGTGGCTCACTTTGTAAGATTTCCTGAAGACAGCTGTACTTTTGAAGCAATTTTCCTTCTTATTCTTCAGCTTCAAGTGTTTTTGCAGGCTGAGGAAGAATTTCATTTCAAAGCTCAAACAAGCTGGCAAAAAAAATGTGTTTCAGTGAAAGAAATAAGGCTCCAAAATCCCAGAGCTGGGGCTGTGGCTGTTTGTCTGCACTCCAGGAGCAGAACTTGCACGGTGTCAGCTCTTCCCTGTTCCACTGACAGGAAAATTCCAGAGGAACTCCAGGAAGAGGTGGGAATTAAGAGGTGGAAAGCAGAATTTGTGCCACTCTCATTGCTCCCAGAAAGAAAAAGAACCTGTTCAAGCTGGGTCACATTTCTCACATTCATTAACCTTTCTTTTTTCTAATTTTTTAAAATTTTTTTTTAAAGCATTTAAATCTCTCTACGGTTTCCATCTTTTCTAGAATTACAAAATGAAAGAAATCCAGCAGGTCCCATTTTAATTATAACCCAACAATTTATTAATAGAACAGTAATGAAGTTTCTGAAATTTGATTTCTTAATCAGGGATCATTGTTATTTTTGTGCCAGATTTGAGAGTTTAATTTTGGGCACTTCTTCCCAACCTCTGAAATTTTAATCAGAAGTTTCAAGTGTACATGTCAATGAGAAGTTAAAGGCCAAATTTAATAACATTTTCTACCTTGGGAAATTAAAAGAAGAACCTCACTCTGAAATCCATTATTAACAGTAGATCTTAATTAAACACAGTTATGGTTCTCAATATTTGACTGTGTGAAGGGATTGGTTTCAGTATTTTTTCCCTTTTTTTGGGATTCAACAAGTCCAGAATATTCAACAGTCAGACTTTTAACTACGTGTAAATAAGTTGTTTACTGCAGTGTATTTGTAATTTTTAATTAGAGCAGTGTTGTTTTCTGGTTTCGTGGCTCATCATGGCAATATATTTTTATTACCTACTGTGCTCTTGGATTTTAAATTATTTATGTAAACATATTGTTTCAGTGTTTGTTCTCAGTCAGCAATGTGACTCAGCGCCTCAGAAATATCTTCACAAGGAAAGTTTATTACAGCTCTAAAGCATATCTAATTCATTAAGGGGAATTAAAATGCAGCATTTGAAGCTGGAGAACTCAGAACCCAAACTGCATCGAGTTTGGTGGGAGCAGGAAAGGCTACAGAGATTTCTGCAGCTCTCTGTGTAAATAAGGTAATATTTGTGCATAATATTTAGATCAGGCTGCCCCACACAGCACAGGAGGCTCCTGGAAGCACAGGGACATTGTTTGCAAGCCCTGCTAGACTGGAAATGGGAGAAAAGTCATTTATTACTGTCAGCATCTCCAAAGAACAGCTCCTGCTCTGTCTGGGAAGGAGATAGACTCTGTTTCTCTTGATATAAATTGCATTTTTCTGTGCTGCAGACAAAGTGTTACTGAGGCTTCATCCTGGAGCATCAGAGCAGGGGAGGGAGGAGGCTGAAGCAGCTGAATTAGAAGTGGTTGTGTTTGTTTGCTGCCTCCAAGGAGCTTGAGCTGAGTCTCTTCTGGCAAGGCTCGAGTGAAAGGATGACAGGAAATGGCCTGAAGTTTCCCAGGGGAGGCTCAGATTAGGCACTGGTGAAAAATTCACTGCAAGGGTGCTCAGGCATTGGAATGATCTGCTCAAGGACGTGGTGAAGAAACCTCTGCAAGTGTCAAGAGGTGCCTGGATGTGGCACTTGGAGATGTAGTTCAGGAGCTGGATCTTGGTTGATGGTTGGCTCTTGAAGATCTCTCCCAGCTTTGATGGTTCTGTGCGTGATTTGTCATTTCACCAAGAGCCACTGGACCATGGACTGGTCAGTGTCTTTGGGAATGGGAATTTTTGCCTCTGGGATATGTTTTGTTTTAGATTGGATCATCTTTACTTTGGGGTTGGTGCCTGTGGAGCTGGTGGAAAGCAGTGGGAATGTTCCAGCCTCTAATCAGAGTCAAACATGACCTGCATAGTCTTTGTCCAAACAAAATAAAACATCTGCCTAAAATTCTATAAAATATTGTAGTGAAACTACACTGAAGGGGGGTTCATAGCTCAGTGAGTTTCTCCAAAATCTCCAGTGGCTGAGAAAACTAAGGAGAATTCTTTGAAAAGAGCAAGTTTTACTTCTGTTCCTTCCCGTGGCTGCCACTCCCCACCCTTCCACACAGTGAATGCACAACCCATGAATTGCAGAGACAACTCAAAAAGCCTTTTTCACGTCTCTTGCCAGGATTGTTTCAGAGATCCTGAACCCCCTGTGAACAAGGATGAGGCTTCACATCACGTTGCTCACAAGCACTTAAGGGATCAATTTTGCATACTTTGTTGCACATCAAGCCTTTTTAAAGCACTTTTGTTGCTGGTGGAGGTCAATAAACTCGCTTTTTTTTGGGATACACTCCAATCACTTCCAGCAGCACTACATAATGAGAGAGGGATAGTGAGGCTCAAAGAGTGAATGCTTAGGAAGCAGCACACTTAGTCATGGTTAAATATGTCTCCTAGAGTCTGAAGGACTTGTCTTTGATTCCTAACAACAGGAGATTTGTTTTCCTTGTGCAGACAGGAGAATGGCTCCGTTGTTAGGAATGAATGGCTGAGCCACGCTCTCAGCATGCAGCGCCAGAGTTTTTCACTCTAAGTTATACCCAGGAGCATCTCCAGTTGGCTCTGCAGTTTTATTTATGGCCTGCCTGAGCCCAGCCACTGGGAATTTGTAGAGCATCTCTGGATCTGAAGCTGCTGCGTGTTGGGCAGTGTACATTGTTTTTCTCCTCCTTTCTCTTTTTCAAGTTGGATGGAAAGGCAGGGAGAGACGGAGTCTGCTGGAAGCAAAGAAAAGTTTTTTTTTTCGCTTCTGTCTTTGTGAAGTCTGAAACACAGAAACACCAACTCTGGAGAGCTGCAGGTGTTGCGGTATTCAGCAAACAGTGCCAGAAAAGAGATTTAATCAGCTCTGAAAGAATGAACTGGGGCAGTTCCCTCATGCTGCACAAGCTCCACCTGTAATTGCAGGTTCTCAGGGGTCAGCCACTGCCTCAAGAGTATTTTACACAGTAGTTTTTTTACTGACAGTGTTCCATGAAGGTGTTCATACTGTCTGAGTAGATAATTATTGTGATGTTTGTATTTTACTGTCATAAAACTAATATCTGAAGGGAAAAAAGTAGCAAAAAACTATTTTTTTGTCAGTTTGACCAAACTGACTTCCACTTTTTGTTTCCTGAACAAAGTAGAAGACCCCTCTTTTCCCATACAGGAAACTCTTTAGGCCTACAGCAATAAGGGAAAGAAGCAGAATTGTTTCTGGAGAGGAGCTGTACCTCCTTTATTCTCCTCTCATACCCAGACCCACAGTGATGTAACTCTGGAAGGGTGGAAATGGCTCAGGAGTGAAATCAGCCCCATTTTCCCTGTGCAGAAGATGGTTTGTAGCTGGCCAGCACTGCCTGGATTTATCACCAAGGCTGAACTAATGTGGAGGAAGCAGCTGGTTAAAAAAAAAAAAAAACCAAAATAAAGAAAATAAAAAAAAATTCTCAGGTGGGAGCTACAGAGATGAGACAGAACAAATGACTGGAATTAAATCCCACTGCTGAGAGAACTGAAACGTCTGCCAGAGCTGGGATCCAGGCCCTGTAAAAGCTGTGGGCAGCAGCTGATGCTGACCAGCCAGGAAAGCCAGTCCCAGCTCTGCCAGCAGAGCTGCAGAGTGACAGGATGTGCTTTCCCTGGGAGCTGGGAGCAGATGCTGATCCTGTGCCTCCCCAGCTCTGTCACTCAGTGCCTCTGTCCCTCACAGCATCCCCTGGCTGCTTTCATTTGCCACCCACCTGGCAGCACCTCCCTGGCATCGCTGATTCCACAGCTGCCTCCAGAGTCTCTCACAGTGAGGGACACCTCCAAGTCTGCCCTGATGTTTCTTTTTGCCCTCTTTTTACTGATATTCTCTGTCTCTGTGTTGGGGCAGATATTTGACCTCTTCTTTACTCCTTTCTGCTTTTGTGCATCTTAATTTTCAGTGCTTGAAGCCAATCCCAGCTCAGCAGGTGGGGCTGAGCTTTGCCATCCCAGTTGTTGCCTTGCTGGGAGGTGAGGGAGCTCCCCTTGCCTTGTCTGTGCTCAGATCTCACCTTGTCTGGATCCTTGGCTCTTCCAAGCAGTTGCCAAGGTTTGGGGAAAGGTTAATGTACACAAAAATGTTGGTCTAACATCTATTTCCTTGTCCTCTCCCAATAGAAAAGGAGGCAGAGCAAGGGGGGAATTTTCATGCAGACTGAGGCTGTTCTGAAGAACAGTGTCTTTTCCTGAGGGGGGAAAAAAATCAATCCCTCTCTCCTTGACTGGTCTCCAAAATAGCAGAAGTGTCTGAATTAAATTATTAAAGACCACCTAAAGCAGGGGGCCCAGGAATTCCCAATCCATGATTCACAGTTTTTCCCAGAGCCCAGCTACCTGAAGCTAGACTTCATCACTCCTGACAACACTTGTCAGAAGATCCTGTTCTTAAAATTTTCCACTGCTCTACTCTGTTGGCATAAATCATACTTAATATGTTGATATTAAAGCTACGGATGATAGCACTGAAAATCTGTGTTTCCATGAAATCAAATAAGCCACAGTCACCTATTTCAACTTGCCTTGATAGTACCTTTAGAATCCTGAATTCTTGATTAATCAGGATGAATGTAGCATTTAAGGGGAGTTTAATTAGACCCTCTGTCTTTATCCTGCATAACAATATTATGCCACATTATGATTTCAACCGTGTCAGCACTCAGAATGAATGGCTGTGAACTGTGAAATTATAGGGCACATTTTTCATGTCACTGCCTAAACAATATTGCAGATCTTCTTGAGGAATATAACAATAGGATCTATCAGTCACAAGTTCTGCTTGCAGTGGAAGGCAGATCTAGACAATAACTCACTTTGTCATCACTGTTCTCTTCTAGTCTCAGAAAAGGCAGAGTTTTGTCTCTGGAAGGAGTAAAGAGTATCTTGATTTCAAAAAGTTAGCTCTCAAGTTTGAGGACACAGTGTGAGGACTCGTGCTGAAGGGGAAGGGATTATAGGAATTTTCTCTTAATATTTCAAAGCTGTTGAATTCTGGAGTCTCACCCAGCCAGGTTTGTGTGTAGTTACAGCTTTCAGTGGTGCTTTGAGAGAAATTTTATTTTCTTTGGACTGGTAATAGGTATGATCAGACCTCCAGGGATCAGTGGTGTTTCACTCGATGGCAAAAGCTGCAAAACCAAGCAGAAAGTTTCCCAGGAAGCTTGGTGCTGCACCCAGCTCTGAATCCTGCCATGAAAGGAAAGTGCCTAATCAAGTAATTCAGCACTTGTGTCTTCAAAGCAGGTACAGATCTCGGGTGGCACTGAGCAGATTGTCTGGCACATCATGGGCATATTTCATTAATTTGCCATCTCGGAATAAGGATGGAATAAACCATGGACACCCCCTAGTTCAGGGCAAAACTCCCACTGAACCTGGGAGTAGGTTTATTCTGGGAGCTTTCCCAAATGCACAGAATTCCTGTTTTATTCCTACTGGACCTGGGAGCAGGAGCTTTCCCAAATGCACAGAATTCCTGTGTGTTTACAGCCCCAGCCTGTGCATTCCAAGGGATAAAAGGCCCATCTCCTTTCAGGCTCACAGATGGTTATCCTTGGAGTGGAATTGAAGTTCAGTGGAGAAATTGTCAGAAGGTTGAAGCACTCATTTTTACTAAATGGAGCTCTGCCATGTTACTGTAATAGGAAAAACGCCTTGTAGAGTTCAATTGGAATTTTTCTATTAACTTTGTAATAAGGATGCCAATTTCTGCAAAATAGTTTCTGAGTAAGAGTGAAATTATGCACTTTGTTAAGCAGCAGTAAGCCTGCAGATTCAAATGTGAATTACTAGGGACTGACTTCTCCCTAATTTCCTGACCATTATACCCCAGGTAAATATGCCCACGGAGACATCCATGCCTGATCTCCATCAAGGCAGATAATTAATAATTATTATCCATGGGATCCCTTGGGCATCTCCTCTGGGTAGGGCTGAGCACCACATCACCCTGCAGATACCAACCCTTCTCACCCAGGTTTCACTGCCTGCTCCAAACCCTGGAGAATTTTCACACAATTCCCTATTTTAATGGGTCTGGCTGAGTGCTGTTTGCTCTTCCACATGGGAAATTTCCACAGGAATTCTCAGTGCCTAAGGCCCAGCCTCTCTGGAGATTCAGCCGGGGATTGTTGGTAGTGTTTTACACAAATGCAACCCCAGCTTTTATCTGATAATGCTTCAGGGCTAAAATAAGGAAATTTTCTATTAGTAGGGAACAAGGTGTGAAGCTTTTGGGCCTGGGATCTTCTAAGTTATTAACCAGTGTTTAAAAAACATTTTAGCACAGAAGGAAAACAGCACTGCCTCAGCTTTGCACATCTCCATGTCAAGGGTGTTAAGTCATGGAAACTGCTACAGAGTTTAGGTTTTTAAGTGCAAAGAAAAAGGAAAAGAAAGAAAAGCCCCAAATGGCTTTAATCTTTGTGTAACTGTGCTTTTGAACAAATCCTTCTTTGTGCAGCCAGGTGAATTTTTTCATTAGAGCTTCTGACATTTCAGGGGGGAAAAAAACCAGATTCTTTTAGTTTTACAGGTTTTGAGGCTTCTAGCTTTTTGTCTGTCAAATCGAAACATTAAAATTCACCTCACAACGATGATCTGGACCTGCACTGAAAGTGGCTGGCAAAACATTCAGATCCCAAAAGAGAAGGGAAAAGGATGTGAGAAGTTTTAACTCCTGGGCATCCAAGCCAGGGTTAAATAGCATTAAGTAACTGGGGGATAATAGAATCTAAGGAGATTGAATACATTCAATTCACAGGGCACTGTGTGTTTGTGTGCACTGAATGTAGTGGATATCAGGCAGAAAAATAAAACTATACACGACCAAATAGTGGAATACTTTTGGTAAAATATTTACCTCACGGGTACCACCCTGCAGTCAGGCAAGACCTGGATAGAAAGTTTATCAGCGCTGTAAATTAAAGCTAAACAAGCAACTCTAAATCTTCCATTTCCTGTTTTTCCAGTGCCCATAACACCTAATGAAAGTTCTTTTTGTGTCACAAATGAATACTTCTGTGGAGATTTCCCCTCTTAACCTCTTCACATTTTCTGTCACTGGCCAGCAGATTTCCTAAACGACAGACATTTGTCATGGTGTTTAATGCATGTCTGAAGGAGGCTCGTTATTATGATGATGCAGCTGATATAAAATTAGTGCTGTGCAGAGTAGATTTGTGGTAGGCAGCACATCAGAGCCAGCCCTCAGATCACACAGGATGTGCAGCCTGGCAAGAAAGAGCTTTTTAACCTCCAAAGGGAAATTACTGAGACTTCTGAACTCACCTTTTAGTATATAAAGGATAATTCTCCCGTAAAGAATATACTTTAATTTTTTATTTCCTCGAAGAACAGAGAGGAGTTTAATATGTTGTGTATTACATATTGAAATACACCTTGTAACTTTTTTTTTTCAGAGTATCTGGCAGGATTTAATTTTGGTCATCCTCTATTAATATTTACATGTGCAAGGACAATTTTGTTTTGCAGTAACATCACTCAGACAAGGGATGTGACAGTGAACATCCGCTGAATGAACATAACAGAGTGGAACCTGAGCTTAAATGGTTTTGTTGGACAAGTGGAAAGCAATATTTTGTTTCCTAACAGCCCTTGGCTGTTGGATGTTAGAGATTCCTACAGGCAGAGAGGTGGGGAGGAGGGAAATTCAGCACAGCAACCTCTAACAAATGGAACAGCCTGGACTTGGTGAGTTCAGAAATAAAACACCAAAGATGTGGTTATGCACAGCCTTGAAACATGATAAGAGACATGCACGGTTTGAAAGTGGGTTTGGGCAGGTTGGATGCCAGAGAATGTGAATCACTGGGGTTAGAAAAGGTGAATCACTCTGCCCTGCTCATTCTTCGTGGTCGTTAAAGACAGGGAGTTGGGCAAACAAAAGAAACTGCCTGAAAATAAAGGGAGAGAGGTGACACGATATCACACACGGCTCCAACACCCAGCACAGAAAGAGGTCGAGTGTTTTTTGTACAGTTCAGTGTAATCAGTCAAATAAAAGTCAAATAGATTGTCCATTATTACCAAAGAATGAAAGAGAATTAATTAAGTTTCGTCTCTAAGAACTACACCCATGAAGTACATAGTGTATTTGAAATCAGCTGGAAGAAAAAAACCCCAAAAACTTAATTTAAAAATTATTATTAGCCAGGAATAAATGTGCCTTTTTCTTCATTCTTCATTTTCTTCATTATTAGGCAGTAATGTAACTTTTCCTTGGGTATTATGTACTCACATTGTCAAACATGTTACTGAATTTCTCACCTACCTTTTCCTTTTTGGTGTTACTGATGCTATAAGATTGGAAAGTGTTTTTCCTTGGTAGGTATTAATTAATTAATGCCTATTATGTGTGCTATATAACTATACAAAAGCACCAGGACAGTCTATTTTCCTACTATGAATTCAGTTATTTTTAAACAAAGCTGAACAAGGGAATGAAAGGAAAAACACATCAATTTTTCCATTACTAATAACAAAGTGACATATTTTATTTTAAATATAATCTCCTGCTCTTTCACTGTCCTATAGACAATTCAGCTTTCATGAGAGATGCTTAGAGTTTAAATAGGCAACAAGGAGTTAACTCCTAACCAACAACTCCTAATTAACTCCTCAATTGCCATCAAACTGTGACCAAAATCATCCTGATTCGATTGTGTTTCATCCTGGAGTGGTTTGGAGCTCCACATCTTCTCCCTGAGGGTAACATTTAACGAGGCCACGGAAGGGCTGGGGCCAGGACCAGCCTTTCCCTGCCAGTGTCACACCAGGAGCTGGAACAGGCTGTGGTGGAAGTGCCCAAAGCCCTGTGGATGTGACACTTGGACACGGGTCAGTGGTGGCCTTGGCAGTGCTGGGATAATGGTTGGATTGATGATCTTAAATATCCTTGCCAATCTTCACAATTCCATGATTCCATGGCTCTGTGTGCCAGCAGGAATCGAATTCCCAGCACAGGGCTCTGCCTCTGCCCAGCCCCCTCCTTCAGTGGGGACAGAGGGACAAATAGTGACATTTTGTTGGTTTAGAGCTGGCACTGATGCCATGCAGGGCTCAGATGTGTTGGTGGAACCTCCCAGCCTCGCTGGCAAAGCTCTGCCTGCAGGAACACAGAGCTGGTGGGAATGTGGTGATACCTGAAGGATTTTTTTGCCTTTTCTCTTAAACACCTTTTACACAGTTCACTATATTCACAAGTATTACCATGCACACTTGTGATGCTTTAGGTGTGATACTTTAGCCTGGTTTCTGGGTGTCACCCAGGCCGGGAGACCAAACACCCCAGAAACTGCGTAGAGATGGGAGAGCAAATATTGTATTGCTGTAAGAACTCAAGGTCCCCTGGCAGGAGAGATTCTGTAAACTACAAGTTATCCCAGCCCAGCCCCTTATTGGGCCCTCTAGTTAGATATGCTAATGTGTAAGGTCTTTAATTGTACACTCAACTGGGGGGACGGGGCTTTTGTGACGCTGCCACCTGGATGGCAGAAGCATCGAATGGGATCCTGTTAAATACCGAGGGAAACGACCCCCAACCCTCTGACCCTGCCTGAGCTTTTATTTCCTAACACCAGGAAAAGGCATCAGTGGTCCTGTGTGCCCAGAGCGTGCCACGGGGAGCTGCTGGCAGCAGGGGCTGGTGGCAGCAGGAGCAGCAGGGGCTGGTGGCAGGAGGAGCAGCAGGGGCTGGTGGGAGGGGGGGCAGCAGGGGCTGGTGGCAGCAGGAGCAGCAGTGGCCCTGCAGGACAGCAGGACAGGCTGAGGGTGCTGTGCAGCCTCCTGAGGGGTCCCACAGCTCTGCCTGCTGAGCAAATCCCCTCTGGGAGATGTCACTTGTAAATCCAGCTGCTGCTGTGAACTGCAGACACGAAATATCCTTCAGGGGCTCAGCTCCATGCTCGGCAAAGAGCACAATAATGGCTCAGGCAGTGCTCTAATGTGAGAAAAACCCCGAGATTTAAGCCAGGTTCTGCCTGGATCAGGCTCAGCTCAGCTCCCAGGATCAGTGTTTGCCTTTCCCTTCAGTGAATCCTGCATTCCAGCGTGGATCGTTGCCACTCAAGATTACTCCTGTCAAAGCCATGAGAACACACTTATAATCAAGGGATTAGCAGCCAATATCTCAGCAGAATGAGTGTCTGGGGGCAGCCCTGCAGCAGCAGCACAGGATTTGATCCTGCCTGTCCTGTCCGTGTCTGGGCAGAGCTGGGTGACAGAGCTGTGTGCTCCCAGGGACAGCAAGGGGACAGAGCAGAGCTGGGGACAGAGCTGTGTGCTCCCAGGGACAGCAAGGGGACAGAGCAGAGCTGGGGACAGAGCTGTGTGCTGACAGGGACAGCAGAGGGACAGAGCTGTGTGCTCCCAGGACAGCAGAGGGACAGAACAGGGCTGGGGGACAGAGCTGTGTGCTCCCAGGGACAGCAGAGGGACAGAGCAGGGCTGGGGCTGGGGGACAGAGCTGTGTGCTGACAGGGACAGCAGAGGGACAGAGCAGGGCTGGGGGACAGAGCTGTGTGCTTACAGGGACAGCAGAGGGACAGAGCTGTGTGCTTACAGGGACAGCAGAGGGACAGAGCAGGGCTGGGGATGCTTTTCCTGCCCGGCCTCTGCCTGTGCCAAGGAATTCGGAGCTTTCCTAAATCAGCACAGCACCATTGCTCTCCCATCATCTCTCATCATTGCTCTCCCATCATCTCTCGTTGGGCTGGGGAAGGGCTGAGTCTCCGAAAGGAGCCCTGGGCGAGTTCAGGCAGCTCGGGATTGCCCCAGCCCTGCCAGCACAGGAACCACTGCCATTGCTTTTCTGGCATTATCAGCTCCTTCAGAGATTTCCTTTCTGAATTGCCACTTCTTGCACAGCCGATTTATTGTGTGTTAAATGCTGTCCTTTCTTAAACTACCCCCTCTTTATTTTTTTTTTTCTTTGAGTTTTATTGCTAGGCTAAGAAAATGCACGTTTATGCTGGTTCATCCCTTTCAACCCAAACCGTGCTAGGATTTCCTCTAGCACTGTACAGGTAACAATTGCTACATGCAGTAAGGGATAGAATGGAGGGAAGTCATTCTTAATTAATTAATTAATTAATTAATTAATAACTGAGTGCCTTGGGAGTGGCCAGGGGTCCCATGTGTGGATGTTCACATTGAGACACTGCTCTTTGTGTCATTTGTGAATATTTTTTGCTTCCCAAAGATCTGTCATGAACAGGAAATTGTTGTTAATGTTTAGTACCAAAGGAAGTAATTCTGTTAAATCGGCAGGAGTTAATTCCCAAAATGTCCCCCTTGGTATTTCTTGATCTTCTGGCAACAGGGAGAACGGGCTGTGACACTTCTAGGCTTTATTATTAATTATTTTCAGAATGTCAAGGTGTTGTTACCCATCGCTGGGGTATCCAATGTCCTCCAGATTTATACTGGACTGGAATTCTTTGGAAAGTACCAGTGAGAAAAGGCAACAGAGGAGGCAAGTGAGTGTGCAAGGGGCAGCTGGAGGTGCCCAGGGGTGTCTGCTGCTCTCACTCTGCCCTGAGCCCTTGGTGTGCTGAGGGCTCTGCACTGGCACACACACAAACTGTGCTGGAATGGTTACTCAGCACTTTCCTTGCCCTTCCACCTTGGAAATTAATCTGCAGAAACACTAATTTGCTTTCTTCATTAAGGAATGGTGGCCATGGCTGGGGTTATGTTTGGACACACAGGGATGTAAAGCTGTGCTGGAGCTGCCCTGCCCTGCCCTGCCCTGCCCTTTTTGGGAGAATTTCCTGCCCAGGCTGTTTCCTGGGTGACTTTGGCATCAGCCAGGGCACAGCTGGGGTTTCCTGGGAGCTGCCAGAGCCATCCCTTGCTGGGAGCCACCACAGCCCAGCAGGAGCTGTATTGATCCAAATAGATAAAAACCTCAGTCTCAGCCACTTCCAACCTCTTTTCTGCCCATCCCTTAGAAAAACCCCTGTGGAAGCTGCAGAAATGTGCTATTACCTGGCTCTATTCAATATTGACATTTCACTGCTGAATCTGCTGGGCTCTTGTAAAAAATTTCCAGTTTTTCAAGAGCTACCAGGACAGTTCTTGGACAGAGAGAGCAGCAAATGGATTTGCAGTGGGAGCAGCTGCCTTTGCTGGAAGCACAGGCACAAAGAACAGGCGTGTGCAGAAACTTTGATCGAGTTTTGCTGCCAAAATCCTTCTCTGGGTAGTTTGTAAAAGACCCTGCAGCTCATCTGACGCTGATTAGCTTTTGAGGCACAATTGCTACAATGAGGAAACTTCGACTGATTTGCATGTGTTGACAATTATTCTAACAGTAACAACCTGATTATACCAGTGTGTTAGTCCCAGATATGGTGTATTATTCCCTAGCTTTAGGAATAATTCTGATAGTTATGGCCCATGGCTTCATTTAACCATAGCCCTAATCACTTCTGATTAAAACATACAGAAATGAGTTTGGGGATTTTTGTTTTGGTTTTGTTACACCTCAGCTTCTAGGGTTTTTTTGCCCTAAAGGGAAGAAAAAGAGAAAATTAAGTTTCAGCATAGAGAAATGTTTGAACGACTGTGCAATAATAAGAAAAAAAAAATTTTCATTTCCAGAATATTTTATTTAACCGCCTCATTAATACAGTTTTATTATTTTGATTTGATTAATTGCTGTAGGTTTTGAGTTTGGGTTTGTTTTATTATTTGAGTTGCAATGACTCTCCTGTCACTTTTTTTCATGTTTACCAAGGGGTTTACACCATTATTTCTCCACACAAATAACTAATTAGTCAACCATTTTCTCATTTGACATCTCTCAGTGGCAGGAGACTGAAAACTGAATTTCATCTAATTTTTCATTCTGTTTTGATGGTATCATTGCAGATAGAGGGTTGTGATGAAAGCCAGCCTGTTAAATCCCTGATGTGACAAACAAAACAAAGCTGAACTGAGGAATCTTTCAGCTCAGGTGGGGTGCAGGGTTTTCAGAGAGCTCTGCAGGTGGAAACAGGAGCAAACCCTGCCTGCAGTGAGGGCACAGCCTGCAAATCTTTCCCTCAGGGCTCAGGAGCCACTTCCAGGGCTGAAACCTCTGAGATCTGGGCCAGATTGGCACTGAGGCAGGAGCTGGGGTGCCTGTTCAGCCAGGATCAGCACAGAGCATCTGAAAGCTCCAGTCTGAACAGAAACTCCCAGAAACTCCAGGGATTCTCTGGGATCACCCAGGAAACAGCTGCTGCAGGGAGTTTCCACCTGCAGAGCTGATGGATTCACCCAGAATGTGTCCAGGTTATCAGAGAAACTTCCATTTCCAGTGACCAAAAATGCACAGAGTCACTCGTGGCACAACACTGATGGCGGTTTTGATTTATATGTTTTTTAAAATTGTACTCTAAGTTAACATTTCCAGTCTGCAAGGGCATAAATCCCTTCCACGAAGCTGAAAAATGGTTCTTGCATAAATCCTCAGTCTTCAGTGAGCTTAAAATTGCAGCTCACCTAACACCTTCCTCAACAGCCGCCAGAAAATGTGATTTATTTCAGGTTTTAGGTGTTGTTAATGATATGTTTATTCTGATTAATAGCAGTATCGATTTCAGTTAAATTTGCTGTTTTACATTTTTAATTTATTTTTTTTTAAAGAGTCTAGCCAAAGTAATTTGAGCATGTCCAAATCTCTGCAGGAGAGCACTATAGGAGGTTTCTCACAGCCTGCTGCACGTGTAGCACAGAGCCACCCTCTTAGTGCATTTAATCCAAATTCAAATCCCTTCATTTCATATGATTTGATGGTAAAGAAGCCTGACTAGGCTTAGCTTGGCAGCTGGAGTGTGTGAATCAAAGATGGGCACTGGAAGGTACAAGCAGAGGACAGTTTGGATTTTATTTTCCTTTCTGAGTTTTTAACAGCGTCTTTTTGGTTTAACTCTGTGTTGATAGAGCGTGGTTACAAGGAATATCTTCAGGCCAAGGTTTAGGCCAGGCACAGTGAGGTTTAAGAATCACAGCAGGCCTTGAGAACTGTTGGTGATGACCTCCAGAGGTTCCTTCCAAGCCCAGCCACTCTGGGATTCTGTGGAATTCCCAAGTTAAACATCCAGACAGGTCTGGAAGCCTTGAGGGTCAGGGATCATCAGGGACACATTTAGAAATAACAGGAAAAGATCTGGAAAAGCCCTTTAGTGAGGCCAGCACTGCTCCCTTTATCATTTCTATTTTACCCTGACCTGGAGTGTTTGAGATGTGTGAATGCCTCCATTCTGTCTCAATAACTTTGTGTGGTGAAGCATTTCTGCTTTTGTTTTCCCTTTGATCTGAAATCCTCTGGTTGTCTTTTAGTCCTTACCTGCAATGGAAATGAATTCAGGCATCCCATAATAATGCCTCCCCTGTGCTGTTAGGACAGGGTTTGTCACAAGGACCATGAGTACAAAGTTGTGTTTAGGGGCTGCAGTAGATGATTTTAGGCAGTGGCTTTATATCTGTGTAAAAAATTGATGTACTTTTTATATATTCACCTGCACCTCAAAAGAAATACATTTTATTAATCCACATTGTTCTTCAGTATCTGGAAAAAAAAGTGAATTACAGAATGATGGAATGGTTTGGGTTGGAAGAGTCCCTAAAGATCATCTCATTCCAACCCCCCTGCCTTGGGGAGGGATGTCACCCCCCAGACCAGGATGCTCCAGGCCCCATCCAACCTGGCCTTGGAAAATGAAAACCCACAACTGCTCCAGCAACATCCTTCCAATGGTTTTAATGCCCCAAATATTTTAAAATTAAAAAAAAACCAGAAACCAAACCAAAAAAACCCAACAATCTTGGAGGCTGCGTAAAAATGATCTTTACAAAACCAAATGTCATCATAGTCACAGAACATTAGCTGTAATATACAGTAGACAACTGTTTTTATTGTTTTGATTCCATGTGAGAGAGGAATTAGAAACCCAGCTGTGCAAGGCTGGGAATACACAGATATATAAATATATAGAGATATATATAGATATATATAGATACATATAGATATATATAGGGATATATAGATATATATAGAGAAATATAGATATATATAGAGATAGAAATATACAGAGATAAATAGAGATATATAGATATATATAGATGGTTTTTGCCCTCCCCAAAGCCTCTAACCCAGCCCAGCCCAGGAACAGGAGTACCTTTGTTATCCCATAGGCAAAGAGCAGAGAAATTGCAGTGTGTGCTCAGTAATGAGTGTGGAGTGAGGTTCAGCTGCAGAATTGCTGTGCTGCAATAAGGTTCCCTCTCTGCTCTTTCTGGTGCCATATGCTCTGTAATTAGTGCAGGCAAAAGGTAATGAGAGCACAGTGGAGGAGAGGCAGCTCCATGGGAAGCAGGTTGATCTCTAAAACTCTGCATTATGTCATCCCTACATAGAGCACAAGGCAGCTTTAATCCAGATTTTTAATGCTGCACTTATATTTTGGGAGGGTTTTTTATCTCCCTCTGAGAAGCAGCACTGCTTCCCCAGGAGTGGATATTGGTGCTGGAATTGCTGCACCAGTCTTTTTCCAGGGGTAGTGGCTCATGATTTTTCAACCAGCCTTGATGTAATGAGATGAAATTCATGTTGGTTTGATTTAAAGATCACAAAATGTCTGCATTTAGAGCTTTTTTGCATTCAGAGGCAAAAGGGTTTTTCATGCTGAGCTCACAGGCACAGACATACAAGGTTGCCTTCTCCACTGTTATTTTACTTGAATTGTTCTGGAAGAGTTCATAGAAAAAATTCAGGTGCTACCATTTATATGTTGCAGTCCCAGCACAGGCAAGGATTCATAAATGTGAATAATGTGGATGTTTTTCATTCCAAATGCAAACATGGAGCTACATTTAGGTGAAATATGAGGTCACTGATAGTTTAGACTCACTTTGGTGGGCCCAGGATGCAGAAAAGGAGCAGCTATGAATTGGATAGAGTGTATGGATAAGTTTTGTTATAATCCTGAGACTGGCTCCTGCCAGGCAGAGGGAAATGGTATGAAAATCTTTATTATCAACATTTTATCACAGAATGTTTTGGGTTGGAAGGGACTTTAAAGATCATCTTGTTCCACCCCCCTGACACTTCCAGATTTGCCCAAACCCAGGGAGTAAACACAAATATATGGATGGATGGATGACAGAGAACATGGATTTTAACTCATCTGGGTTTAACTCTATTTCAAACATAAGTTCAAAAAGAATTAAGGAGATAGGCAATCTGAAAATGCCAGGAAATATCTTTCTGCATCTTTAGGAAGCCACTTAAATATTCTTTTCCATTCTGTCTATCTCAGTACTTTTGATGTCCCTCCTTGCCGTGTGCTCTCAGGCCTTTTGCAATGATTTACAGATTTTATCCTTTTAGCAGCTTTTCCAGTCAGAAACACATCCTCACATTTGAAAGCTGAGGATGTAACACGAATGAAAGGCTTCCCTAATTCCCTTGTGGGGAGCCAGGACCCAAAATCCAGGCTGTGAGCCCCAGTTCAGGCAGCCCAGCCTTGCTCCAGCACGGTTTCAACAGCTGCTGCAGCCTCCAGAGCCTGGCTGGAGGATCAGGCAGATGTTCCAGGGGCCAAACCACTGCAGAGCTCTCCTGCTGGGAATTGTGGTGTGTCACCCTGGTTTTTGCAGTGTTCTATGTTTTTATTTCTGTAGTAAAAGTTCCCATGCATTTTCTATAAACACAGTCCTTGTTTTTGTAACCAGCCAAGATTGTTTTGAACTTCTGAATTGTTTTTCATTCCTTTCTCCTAAGGCGGAGAGAGATGATTGACTATGTCACTATCCTGTGAAATTATAGAGGTGGTAACCTCATTGACCAATCCATGATTGTCTTAAAAAAAATATAAATATGAGAGAATAAAGAAAGGCAGGAGACTTTTTCTGGTCCTGCCTGGATGGTCCTGAGCTGCTACTGAAAAGTCTTCGTGTTTCTTTGGTGTCTGAAAATGCAGCAGTGGTGGAGCAGTCCCTGTAGGACACAGCTCGAGCAGCCTCCAGATGCACCAGGCTGAAAGATGTGGCCCTGCCAGAATCACTGTCCTCACCTCGTGTCACTGCCCCTCAGGCTGGCTCTGAGGGGTCACTCAGCACAGATCTGGCACTGCTCCATTTTCCCTTCCCTCCCTTCCAATCCCCCTTGACCCGACATGGGAAAATCTGGGAATGCCAGGCCCTGGAAGTCCTTGCCAAGAGCAGCATGTGAGTGAGCCTGGCTGCTGTCCTGGGCCACCCTGGGCCATGGCACTGCTGGCTGTGACATCCTGTTTGTGGCTGGTGCAGGGTTGTGGCTCTGATTGGATTTCTGTGTCAGTGTTATCAGCTCTGTTCTGCATAAAGACCCTGCTAACCAAGCCAGACAACCCCAGGAGCTGCTCCTGGAATTATTTCCCTCTGTTACAGCAAGGCGGGGATGCCATTTATAAATTTTAAGTTACTTCCATGTATCTGCTACTCTGTTTTAGTTCTGCACCAAATGGATGAGTGCATGTTTTGATTTGTGTCCTGTTCTGCCTCTGTAACCTCTCTGTCTTTTTTGCAGGCCTGTGTTTAAGGTGTGCCCTCAAACATTGGAGCAGACAATTCCCAGCCTAAGGGAGTTGTTTTTGCTGCTCTCTTTGCAATGCCTGGCTGAGACAATGCCAGGACACGAACCCAGTGCAAGGAGGTCACAGTCAGAATATGTCACACCCTCTTGTCACACAAGCCCTTGGGAACTGTGGGTTGTTGGCACAATTTAAAATAAAAAATTTTTTAAAAATCCACAATGAAATAAACACCATGAGCAGCACTCAGTTTCACTGCTGCAAAGTAGAATAAGACCAAACCAAAGAGTAATTGGCACAACAGTGTTGCCCTGATTTTTGCAGTGTTCTATGTTTTTACTTCTGTAGTAAAAGTTCTCATGCATTTTCTATAAACACAATCCTTGTTTTTGTAACCAGCTAAGATTGTTTTGAACTTCTGAATTGTTTTTTACTCCTTTCTCCTAGGTGGAGAAAGATGATGGACTATGTTATTATCCTGTGGAATTATAGAGGTGGTAACCTCATTGACCAATCCATGATTTTCTTAAGAAAGATATAAAGATGAGAGAATAAAGAAAGGCTGGCCCCTTTTTTCTGGTCCTGCCTGGGTGGTCCTGACCTGCTGCTGAAAAGTCTGTGTGTTTCTTTGGTGTGCAGCAGGGTGACACAGCAGAGAGCACCGTTCTGGGCACGTCCATAACTGATGTGTCACTGTGCTCAGCACTGAGGGAACAGGAGGTGCACACAGCCAAATTCATGTTTAACCACCTCAAAAATGGCCTGGTTTTAAAAGCTGCTGTGCAATCAGCAGATCTCACCAAAGTCAGAAGTGGGAAGTGAATCTTTGCATTCAAAACTTCTATTTTTATCACGGATTTTATGATGGGTCTGTTCTAAAACCTTGCTAGCAGAGCCCTCAAGAAAGGGAACAAGGAACAATCATCTGAGCTGTACTGCAATATGCTCTTACAAGGAGGAAAAAATGTGGTGGGAAAGACAAAGTACTACTTTTACAATATCCTGTGCCAAATCACAGGTTCTGCAATCCAGGTTTTTATTTGCACAGCCAACAGTGCTTTGTAGAGCAATCAGGGAAGATAATACAATCCATTTTACATTCTCATTACTTTAGAAGTGTTGAATCTTCTGAAATGGTTTCGGGGTTAATTGAGAATTTGCAACTTTACAATAGACTAGGAATTGTTTAGGCTGCCCTTGTTTCATATTTTTGTGCATACCTTTGTTGCAAAGTTATAAAAACAACAATAAAAGAAGAAACAAAGAAGCGAAATGAAACAATTGTGGGCATTGTTGCCGTTGCAGGCACTCATTTTTGTGGGAGATAAAGCTGAGCTATTGATTAATGTTTAAATGGCTATTAAGTGGAAGGACACGTTGGGGTGATGGAACATCTCACTGTGCACTGCTTTCCTTCGTTTCTATTCCACATTTTCCCTCAGGGATAATTTCTGCTCCCGAGGAAGCCAGTGGTGAAACTCTGAGTTACTTTTCTGCCAGCAGAAATAAGCCAACTGTTTTCCCTATTCGTCTCTTTTTCTGCATGAATTCCAAAAGTTTCTGGTTTCCAAATCTGCTCTTTAACTTACTTGAACATAAAAGCAGCTCACAAAGGTGTGTCATTTTTCCTGGCTGTGTATGCTGAAGTTCTGATGCTCACTCTGGCTGCCTGAGCACCAGAACATTCCTGAGTACCACACTCAGCCCCCAGGAAGTTTCATTTTTCAAGCCTGAAGCAAAGTTGTGGTAAAAAGCAGCTGGCCCAGGCAGGGCTGTCTGTCAGCACTTTGTTAGCAGCTGGCACTTTATTTCATTTCACTTTTTATTTTATTTATTTACCCCCGTGACAATGTGTTATTTTTGTTTATTCCCTCATAGTTACACTGATATTTTTTGGGTTTTTTTGGCAGTGTAATCACACTTTCAGGTGAATTCTCTTTCAGGTGAATGCCACTGTGGAGCACTGACTTGGAACAGACTCATTAAATAATAACAGGTTCCATGTCAATTACTGGTAATTTAAAATGTCTATAAGAGGTTGTGTGGTGGTTTATGACCTACAACAATTCACGGCAAAAAAGATAAACAGGTTATTATCCCGAGTATTGATTATATGATTGGAGTTTTGGTTTAAAGTATTAACACATTTAATTGGAGAGGGAATTGTTCTCAGTTAATTCAGCTCTGTGTTGTTCTATTACTTAATATATTTAACTGAGTGTAGAATTAGGCCCTAATCATGAACATTCTTACATTTATTGCTTCAGTCAAGCAGGGAAGTTCCTGGTGTGGAAACTCCACAATCTCTCTAAACATTTCCAGTTTTGGAGGCTGAATGTCTGTGCTGATTAAAGGGGGAAAAACCACACCAGGGAATTACACATTGATGGATCTTGGAGACAGAATTTCCAAGCTCTGACTGAGGCAATGTGGCTGTGGTTGAATTCAATCAGCAGAAGGAGGGAACTCCAGATCCCAGAGTGCAGAACAAATGTGAGCAAATAGGGCTGGGTGTAACCACCTCCCCACAGACCTGGGGAATCCATTGTCTGACTCTCCTCTTGCTACCATTCCCCACAATTTAGAACATTTCCAGCTCACCCAAAATAACTAATGGTAAGGGGAAAAAAAATGAAAAACAATAAAAGGTAAATTAAAAATACAACTTCTAGTCCGGCTGGAATTTTGAGTCTGGAGAAAGGAGGACTGTGGATGCCTGAGGTCAGTGTGGATGCAGAGGTACACTGGAAGTGTTGTGGCTGTTTAACACAGCAGCAGGAGACAGGTCCTATATAATATCCTAAATATTGATTTCTCTGCTAAACTTTGGGGCATATATTAATATCCAAAGGAATTGACTCAAACTCCTATCAATATCTCCCTTTGCCAGCTAAGCCTAACAACACTGAACTGTCTCTAAGGGGAAGGCACAAAGTTTCAATTGTATTTCTGAAATATTAAGAGATCTACTCATAAAAGCCAAGTGAGTGCAAAGACAAACTCCTTTACAGCAAAGTGAGTGTTTTATGTTCAGATCTATAACTTGTTAACAACTTGTGCACTTTCATTCAGGTACTCAGTGTACAAGGACCCAGCAGGGTGGCTGGAAATCAACCCCACCAATGGCACCGTGGGCACCACGGCCGTGCTGGACAGGGAATCTCCCTTCGTGCAGAACAACATCTACACTGCTCTGTTCCTGGCCATCGACAGTGGTGAGTGACCTGCAGGGATAAACACTTTGATTCCTGCTAGAAATGTTCTGTTCTGAAAGCTGCACCTGTAAAATTAATTAACTACTGGTGTTAGAGATCCTTGTTGAAAGCGGAAGAAAGAGAAATTAACTTAAAACTTCAAATTTAGAGCAGTTTTAATTTAGGTTTCTACCTCACCAATGTATTCCTACACTGATGTCTTAGTGCTAGGTGCAATTAGTCTGGAAACGTTCTTGGAAATGTAATAAATCATCCTAATCAGAGTTAATTTCTTCACAATATTTGAGTAGTCAGCATGCCTGAGGCACTTAAATACCAATAACAACTCATCCTTGATATGTTGGATTATAATCCATTCAATACAATGACAGTGACAATAAAAACATAACTAAACCCCTTGTTAAAATGCAACACTTTTTGCATATTGTGTGTGCTAAAGTTCCTTCTGTCAAATAGAATCCAAATTAAGCTGTCTGGGGAAAATTCAGCAAGTGACTTTGGAGCAGAGAAAGAAGGAGAAAATCCTGAATGTTCCAAATCTCCCGAGCTAAAGGCACAAAATAAATAAAAGATTTGCCTGTAATATAACAGCTAATATGCTAACACTTTTACACAGCTGCAGCTGGTTTAGCCCTGGTGATGAATTGTAAAATGCTCTTTTTTAGGAGAGTAATTCTACATTTTTGTAAGCACATGACTCAGGGAACATTTGCAGGGCCTGACAGGAGAGAGAAAATATTGCCTTAAGTATAACAGAAAAAAAATTCTGCTGAGATGATGATTTACTTATACATTAATATACATATTTTCCTGAGGAAATTTCTGGGGGGAAATGCAGCACTAAACATATTTCTGTCTTTTGCTTGCTATTGGATTTTTTATTTTTTAAATGCATCTTAAAATTGGGTGCACTGGGAAATGTCATCTCACAGTGAAGGTAAAAATTTGGGATATTACTGAGGGGTTACCCAAAGGACAAAGTTGTGTCTTAAAGGTGAAGTCAGATATCATCAAAGAGAATAGATGGAGAAAGAAACTGAGTGCTTTTGACTGTGGCAGCCAGCCTGATTAACTTGGATTTTGGGGGACACCTTTATTCTGTAACTTAGGCCTTGCTCATTTATTCTAAGCCCAGAACCTCACTGCTTTTAATTCTCTGATTATTTTTTTTTTCCATCCTGGAAAAATGAGAGAAGGGAAAGCTGTGCTGAACAGCAGAGAGAAAAAAAGAGAGAAAAGGAATCCTGTTCATTGGGGTTCTGAGCCAGCACCTGCTTCCAGCCCCTGTAATTGTGTTTATTTGTGATTGTGCAGCTCTGTCAGTGCAGGAGTTCATCTCCTGCAGCATTATTGACTCCTGTGAATGCAATGATTACAAACCTCACTCGTGCACTCAGGACTGTCATGCCAAGGTGTTAATAATGATCATTTCAGGGCTCTGCACTCCTGCCATGTGCAGCCCTGCCACACGTGGGAGTGGGAATAAACAGCAGAACTTAATTAGCTGACATTAACCTTGTGCCCTGCATCACCTCTGCATTAATTACCCAGCAGCTTGGGGAGCACATTAAACTTAGAGATGGGCTGGGAAGTGGGGAAAAATTCTGCTGGCCTGTGGGAATGACTCTGGGGCTGAAGCAGCCAAGGAAGTTTCAGAGTTGATCTCAGCAGGTTGGGGCCCTGCCCTGTCCCCTGCAGGGACACCTGGGAGTGCCAATATCCCTGGGAAATGTCCCCAAACTGGTTTGCAGGGCACTGACAGTGTGAACTGGCACCACTTCATCTCTGCAGCCATCAGAGATAATGTCCAACGTGAAATATTGCATTAGAAGGCAAATTGGGGGAGAATATGAAATGAATACAGGATTATTTCAGGACTGTAAAAGAAGGTTATGTTAACTTAAGAAGGGGAGGAAATCAGATTGAATGTAACTATCAGCATTGTCCACAGACTGCAGATCTCTCTCTTCAGGTTAATAAGTGGAGCCTGTCTAATACCCCTGAATATGCCTGGGACTTCTCAGTGAGAGGGCAGCCAAAGGCAGGATTAAGAATTACCAAATGAAAGAGGGTAATAAAGTGAAAATTTAGAGCTATTTCCAATAGAGCGGGTAATTTGCTTGGGCTGACAGACTGGGGGTGAAAAGGGAGCAGAGGAAAAAGAAATACTTCAGCAGAAATTCTTTTTTCAAAAGCATTCAGTGGAGGTTTTTATTTCCTTTGGCCTCTCAGCTTATCTCTGAGTCAAATCTGAGATGTGCTGGCTCAGGCACTGGGGGACTCTGAGCTGCCACGGGCTTTCCTTTCCTTTCCTGGGAATACAGAGAGCTCAGGTAATGCCCAGGGCAGAGCCCACCAGTGGGAACTGGGACCCAGAGCAGCTCCCAGCAGGGCAGGCACTGCAAGATCTCTGATAAACTTTAACAGCATTTATAGTGAACAACTCTAAAATTATCATCTGAAGCCTTGTACCTTAGCCAAAGCATCAATACAGATATTATTTAGGGTTCATAGCATATAGAGTTTGTATGGTACAGAAAAGGTTCTGCTGTCCCATTGTGTTCCCTGCTCTCCCCTTTATAAAATGACTTTACACTGGAGAGCTGGCCTGGCTGAGCACAGAGACAGCTGCAGACAAACCCCACAGTGATCCTTTTTCCATCCCCTCTTGCTGATGGCAGTGCAGACTCTGTCAGCACTTCCTGCAGGCTCTGCCTCCTTGTTTTACACCCCAGTGCAGGCTGCAAGTGCCAGGGCATTGTTTTCATCTGTAAAGTGTTGGATATTTCTGTCACCAGCAAAACCTGGAGCTTTGTGCTTGGTGCTTCTTTGTATAAATCCATCTTTATCCTTTTTTGGGATGTCACAAAGCTGTTCTTTACCAGTGGGACAGTGACAATGAACGGGGCACAGAAAATGGAGTCACTGCACTGCAGGAAATAATTTAGCTCTTTATGAGATTCTTTCTGACCTTTATGATATTATTCCTCAGCATTATCAAATTAACTGCAGGTAAATGTAGTTAAGCATGAATTATGTTATTCCTGATCTAAACAATTCCTGTATCTTCCCAAACACTCTTAAAACAATGTGCAACAGCAAATTTGATGGAAACAGTGTTAATTTATAGATAATAAACTTTGACCTTTTATGGGGGCATATTACACTTTAAAAAGGACTTTTGGAAAGAAATATCCTGATTTTCTCAGTACATTTGATTTCAGCAAAAGGTCAATGTAGTGTCCTTAGAATTTGAAAACTTTTTATTAAAGACCTTTGTGAACACAGAGTCTCTGGCCTATTAAAGAAGAAATTAAACACTGGTGGGAAATGCCATGCAGCAGAGTTAACACATTAAAGTGTCATGAACTGTGTTTAATCTGAGAATGAGCTGATAATGGGGCAAAGTCAGGTTTATGCAAACTGGGGAAGCATCAGAGGCTTTATTCAATTAACAAAAGTGCCAACAATGGTGATCATTTGATTTCCTGGGTTTAATACTCTAATCACTGAACCCAGTGCGGTGTCACAGAATTATTGGGGGCTTTTCTGCCAAACAAATCCGTGTGAAACACAAAGGAGAAATTATTTGGGTTTGAGAAACCTCTGTGGAACAGACCTTCCAAATGTGCTGTGGTGTCACCCTGCAGATTCTATCATTCACTGGAATATTTGGGATATTTATCACAAAGCTGAACATTTTTTCTCATTCAGGCATGCTAGAAGCTCTCCAGGAAAGGTCTTTTTTTCCCTTTATTCTGAGAGGTTGAGTCACAATCTAGAAAAGGTAAGGGAGAAGGAAATGATGTCTGGAGGTCAAGCTAAAAAACACCTGGAAAATGTGTGAAATCTTTAAAAAATAAAATGAGTTTCTCCCTTTCCTTTTAGAGGCATGAATAATAATTTATCCCCAGATTTACCTTATTTGTGCAATAATCACTGTTTTTTGTGGCATTAATATCCCATTGTGTAACTTTTTCTATCTCTTTAGAAACAAAACCTTTGGTTATTTTTGGTTGCTGGATTCATGGAAAACCCACCTGTGCTGTCCAAGGCTGTCCTCTGGTGACAAATAATGACACACAAATCTTGCTGGTTGGGTTAAATGCAAACTGAGGTTGGATTTCACTTTTCTCTTGCTACCCCAGTGGGGTTCCATCCCCCCAAAACCAGGGAGAAATATTCTCCCAGCGAGAGAGTCTGACTCAGTGTGAGCATTCCACCTTCCTGCCCTGCCTTTCCCATCACCAGGGAGCTCCTGGGACAAAAACTGGGAATTTAAGAACTTCTGCTGCATTAAACAAAGAGAATAAACATCATTAAAAGTAATTTTAGGTGAGAGTTCAGGGTTTCCCTTGAGCTACACTGGCCAGCTTTAAAAAAAACAACTTGAACCTTGCTTCTCTGACTGTGGCCGGTCACACTGGTGAGCTGTGGCATTGATTCAGTTTTATTCAGTTCTTTTTCAGTTTTTTTCATGTTTTTTTCAGTTTTTTCCCAGGTTTTTTTCCAGTTTTTTTTTCAGGTTTTTTTCAGGTTTTTTTCAGGGTTTTTTTCAGGTTTTTTTCCAATTTTTTTCCAGGTTTTTTCCCATTTCTTTCCACTTTTTTTCCAGGTTTTTTTTCAGGTGTTTTTCAGGGGTTTTTTTTCAGTTTTTTCAGGTTTTTTTCGGTTTTTTTCTGGTTTTTTTCTGGTTTTTTTCAAGTTTTCTTTCCGTTTTCCTGAACAAAATGAGGAATTAGTGATTCAGGGTCTAGCGTTCATTTTTTTCCCGTGTTTCCAAGCAGCAGCTGAACCCAAGCACTCCTCAGTCCCATTTATTGTGCAGGTCTTGGCACTGCTAATCCTTAAAAAGGAAACTCCTTGCTCTGCCCTCTGTGTGATGAAGAGTAACACACAGCACCTCAAAAAACCCAGAGGAGCAAAGAGATGTGTGGCAGTTTGCAGTCAGAACTTCTCCTCACATGTATCTAACCTGTCTTCTGGCCCCATGATGTACACAATTAAATTACCATAGATTGATTCCACCTAAAACACACCATTTTTTGGAAGAAATCAGGCAATTAGTTACCATGGCAACCCAATTAAGCCAGTTTTATACCCCTTATCTTAATTGCTGTATTAATTGAGAAGAGAAAATAAATTGAAGACTCATCCTTTTCTTGCCATTTCAAGTTCCAGTAAAATATGGATTGCGCACAAAATATTGTTTTAATTTGTCATCATGGGCTGATGATGGGAAGGAGAAATTAGAATGCTGCAAACAGTGTTTAAGATGGATGGCATATGTCAGTAGCAATTTGATGTGCTGAAAGAGCTGTGCTCTTTGGAGATGTAATTACTCACAAACAGGAGCTGCATTTATTATCTGAGGGGATGAATGAGGGGTTGGAACTCTGTAAGATTATTTATTTTAGGTGTTTTATGAAGCTCTAGATGTCAATATAGATGGGAAATGCACAGGGAATTTGAGCTGATGGGGAATTAGGGAGCAAATGTCAGCATATGGCTTTGGGGAGAGCAGTTCTGGGAGCAGCACTCCCAGGTTTTGGTGNGACATGGTCAATCATCTTTCTCCACCCCAGGGGAAAGGAATGAAAAATAATCTACAAGTGCAAAACAATCCCGACCAGTTAGGAAAAACAAGGACTGTGTTTATAGAAAATGCATGGGAGCTTCTACTACTGTCGCTCTGTCGGACACGAGACAATCAGGCAACTCAGGAGCTCAGCCACCAAGGCCGGGCAGAGAGCAAAAAGAGACCCAGCCTCTCTTTATTTTTATATTTATACCTTTTTACAGACAGTCATGGATTGGACAAGGAGGTTGCCACCTCTGAAATTCCACAGGTGAGAAACACAGCCCATCACATTCTCCACTCCAGAAAGAAGAATGAAAAACAACATCCAAAGTACAAAACAATCCTTGGCCGGTTATAGAAACATGGATTGTTTGCACAAAATCCATGAGAACCTTTGCTACCAACTATAAACACAGCACTCTAGAAAAACCAGGGCGACATACTACAAAGTTCCAACCATGGAACCCTGCAAAAAGCAGGGCGACACCTTCCCACTCCCCTGGCTCCATTTGCTTTGGCTGAACCATTAATGGGGTTCATCCTGAGCATGGGACGTGGTGGAGCAGGGCTGTGTGCATGGGATCCCTGCCAAAGCACCCAGCACGGATTTCTCTGAGCACAAAAACAGCATATGGAGGGGGAAAAAACCAAATGTGAGGGATGAGCCAGGAATTTGTGCTCAGATTCTCAGAGCAGCATCGTTAGGAAGCATCAACAGCGCTGTTCTCAGAGTCCTTGGCTGAGGAACTGTGTGCAAATCGTGTGAGCAGCAGCTCAGGGAGGCTGAGGGGACACCTCACAGGGGAAAAGTGTAGTTTCTCCCTTTCCTTTTAGAGGCATGAATAATAATTTATCCCCAGATTTACCTTATTTATGCAATAATCACTCTCTTTTGTGGCTTTATTATCCCATTGTGTAGCTTTTTCTGTCTCTTTAGAAACAAAACCTGTGGTTATTTTTGGTTGCTTGATTCATGGAAAACCCACCTGTGCTGTCCAAGGCTGTCCATGGGTGTTATAGAAAATTAATAGAAAAAAGAAACAGAAAAAAATAGAAATAGAAATAATAGAAAAAATAGAAAAAATAGAAAAAAGTAGGCCTGGAAGGCCTGGAATAAGCCTTTTTTTTAGGCTCAGAGGTGACCATGGAAACACATCCAGGTCACCTGAGAGGGGCTGGGGAAAAGTGTTATGGGTTTGTGGACTTGTGGACCAATTGTGTGAGGTTTGTGACCTTATAGGGCATTGTTTACCTGTTCCCATAACAGGTGACACCTGGGCAATGCTCCAGGTGATTGGGGGACACTCGGGGTTGCATCTTTCCTGTTTTTATGAGGTTCTGTCCTGTCTGTGTGCTGGGATTTAAGGAATTTTCACTTCCCTATGAAGGTCTTTACACATCTCCACCTTGTGCAAAATCCACACCCTTACATAAATACTGCAGAAAAGTACTTTTATTGTGTGTTTGATAACCCTTGCTGTCCCTTGGGCAACTTGTTCCACTTGAGATCAAGTTTGGTGTCAAAATTTTAAAAAGTTAAACAAGAAGGGAGAACATTTCTTGAGGATTTTCTCTCGGTTTTCGCAAATTCAATGAAATTGTTCTAATGTTCTTATTATATCCAATTTGTTTAGTTTATAATGTAATTTAAATATTAAAAAGTAATGCCCTGTTCTAAGAGAAAAAATCTGCAAAAAATACACTTTAGTTATTCCAAAGAGGGTTTATAATTTAAGAGTTTACACTAATAATTCTGATATTATTCTGTACAGCCTTTCATTAAGATTCAAGCATTAAAAGCATACAAAGTATCTTTTTCTATAATATTTCTTTTCAAACTAATTTTTTCAGCTGAATGTAGCAGCATGGCCATTTATGCTGGCAGCACTAAAATCCAATTTAGAATCCACATTTCCTGATAACAGCCCCTTGCTTTGGAGACTCAGTTCACCACAAAACTTTCACTTTGTTTCAGTATGAAATTATCCATCCTCCAGCCTCTGTTTTAGCAGCTTTTACACCAATCAGTGATGATTTCACTCCTATGATTGCCATGGAATATTCCCAGATGTGCCACTGGTGGGAGTTTGGAATTCTCTCTGTCCCAAAGCCAAATATTTAAAGTGTTCATCCCCAGGAGGGATGGCCAGTTCTGCTCAGTGGCAAAAGAGGGATCAGAGCTCTTTAGGTCTCACTTTGCTCATTAATTCTGTTTTCAGCCACAAAGTCTGACAATACAAATTAAAAAAAGTTTTACTTCAGAATTAAAATATGCTGTGGGTACCTTTCCTTTCAAAATCAAAGGCGCCTGGAGATCCTGGGGTTTTGAATTATTTCAACAGCATAATACTGTCAAATTTATGGAAGTCCTGTATTCCCAGTGGATGAGTTGTGACCATTTTTGCTTGATTCATTCCTTGTTACATTTTTATGACGTGTGTTAACAAGCTCCACTTTATGACCCTGACATTTGCTTGTTTTTCTTTTGGAGGTCTTCATAAATCTCCGAAAGATTTTTGTTTGAATCATTATAAATAAACCGAGCAGAGAGTAAGTCATTGAAACGGACAGAAGCAATTTCCTTTCTCTCTCTTTATAATTTTTTTTTTTGGTGTAATATTTGCCCAGCCCCTGAAGCAGACAAAGGGTGGAACATCTGCATGGCAGGGGGAACGCAGCCGTATCTGCGTGTGACAAAATAGCAGGACATCCATAAAGCTGTTGGCTTCTTCATTTCAAAAGGCAGATTTTTAATATTACTGACTCCAGAGAAAGATAAGAAGGGCAGTGCATAAGACATTATCAGTCCAGTGTGGAAATAATGCATTCAAAATTAAAGACAGCAGTTTAATTAAGTGCATGAAAGGCTGGCTTTTATGATCATATTTCAAATACCAGAATGTCTTTTCATCCATTCTGCCGTATGACTTTACTTAATAATATATCAAGAACAAAAAATGTATTGGAGCCTTCTTGCACATTCAATTAGTCCAATAAAAAGTGAAAAATAGTTTCTTTTTCATTAAAAAGAACTCAACCCTAACCCTTCTGATGACAAAGTGCGAGATGAGAAGGGAGGGCAGGGCTGCAGAAGGATGAACGTTCTGCCTTTGTGATGCATTTCTGAGCGCAGCAAACAGATGAAGTGTCACCATTAGTAACATTTGTTATTGGAAGGACTAATTGCATTCTGCTGCAGGCAGCAGTTTATCAGATCCACACCAGGGGTGTCTCCTCCTGCCTCCGGATGCTCTCCCAGCACAGCAATAACTCCCAGTTTGTTGGGCTGCTGTGGGCAGGGTGATGGTGCTAAAGGGAGCCTCTTCCAGGGCTGCAGCTGCTGTGGCACCTTGCCCTGGTGCTGCACGGGTTAAATGCAGCCTCTTGAATCCACTCTGGGAAGGGTTTGTGCTCAGGGAAGTGCAGGGATCACAGTTCCCTCTGCTAAACCAGAAAAAAAGAGGAATAAACAACCCACGAGTGCAGCATTTCAGGTGAGACCCCGTTAAGTGCCGGCTACAACACAGAACGTGCATTCAGCAAACTTTGAGATGACTTTAATGGGGTGCCCAGGGGAGCTGAAAGGAGCTGTTGTGCTTTGGGCTGGAGGCAGTGGGTGAGCAGCTCACTGGGAGTTATTGCCACTCGTCAGCTCCTGGGTGTCCCCTGGGAGATGAGGAGCTGCTCCCATCCCATCAGCTCCTGGGTGATCTCTGCGAGATGAGGAGCTGCTCCCAGCCCATCAGTTCCTGGGTGTCCCCTGGGAGATGAGGAGCTGCTCCCAGCCCAGCAGTTCCTGGCTATGTCCCCTGTCAGATTAGGAGCTGCTGCCAGCCTGGCAGTTCCTGGGTGTCTCTTGTCAGAGGAGGTGCTGCTCCCATCCCATCAGTTCCTGGGTGTCCCCTGTNGAGGAGCTGCTCCCAGCCCATCACTTCTTGGTTATGACCCCTGTGAGATGAGGAGCTGCTCCCAGCCCATCAGTTCTTGGTTATGACCC
>VZTZ01042038.1:724832-760572 GCA_013400955.1 Drymodes brunneopygia | reverse complement strand
CAGTTCCTGGGTGTCCCCTGTGAGATGAGGAGCTGCTCCCAGCCCATCACTTCTTGGTTATGACCCCTGTGAGATGAGGTGCTGCTCCCAGCCCAGCAGTTCCTGGGTGATCTCTGTGGGATGAGGTGCTGCTCCCAGCCCCTCCGTTCCTGGGTGTCCCCTGTGAGATCAGGTGCTGCTCCCATCCCATCAGCTCCTGGGTGTCCCCTGTGAGAGCAGGTGCTGCTCCCAGCCCAGCAGTTCCTGGGTGATCTCTGTGAGATCTCTGTGAGGCTGCTCCCAGCCCAGCAGTTCCTGGTTATGTCCCCTGGGAGATGAGGAGCTGCTCCCAGCACAGCAGTTCCTGGGTGATCTCTGTGAGATCTCTGTGAGGCTGCTCCCAGCCCAGCAGTTCCTGGGTGTCCCCTGTGAGATGAGGAGCTGCTCCCATCCCATCTGCTTCTGGTTATATCCCCTGTGAGAGGAGGTGCTGCTCCCAGCCCAGCAGTTCCTGGGTGATCTCTGTGAGATCTCTGTGAGGCTGCTCCCAGCCCATCAGTTCCTGGGTGTCCCCTGTGGGATGAGGTGCTGCTCCCAGCCTCATTCCCAGCGGGCAAACTCTGCCTTCCCAGCTCCCCCAGTGCCAGCAGGGCTGGTTTGTCACTCCCAGCCCTGGCACAGAGCCTTGTGGCAGTGAACAAACAGCAGCCTCACCTCTGCAGCTGGGTCAGGGCTGGCAAATCACTGGAGAAGGTTTGAGCTGCTGCCAGCACAGGGTGAATAACCCAGCTCATTGCCCAGAGCTGCCTCTGACAGGTTTCTCTTCTGCTGACAGAACTGCACGTGGGGTTGTTAGGGATGATCTGGTCCTGTTCTGCTCCTGGGCACCCACCACACAACCTGATTCCTCTCTGCTGACACTTTTCCTTGTCTTATTCTTGGTTCTTTTAATGCTGTGCTATCTATCCAGGGGATGGCTCCCAGTGTGTTTCTCTCAGTATGTGCTGATGAACAGATTCTGTTCCAGGTATCTATTCATGTCCTACTCTCATTTTAACTTCAAAATATTCCTCTCCCAGAGGTTTCCTTAGAATAATTTTCCATACTGTAGAGAATCAGACAGGCTTCATTCTGAAAATCAGCAAGGGATTTACAAGAGTGACTCATCAGGTTTTTTTAAGCAATAATTTCCATATAAAAGAGGTAAGAACAATAAAAATTATTTCCCTTTGCAAGCCTGCAGGTGCAAATAAGAGCAAGAGTTTATGGAAATATGATTTAATAAACAGATGTTTGTTTTTCTCTATAGGTAACCCTCCTGCCACAGGTACAGGAACTTTGCACATCACCTTGGAGGATGTCAATGACAACGTCCCATCCCTTTATCCAACACTGGCAAAAGTCTGCGACGATGCCAAAGATCTCAGGGTAGTGGTTCTAGGAGCATCAGACAAAGACCTTCATCCCAACACAGATCCATTCAAATTTGAGCTCAGCAAGCAATCCGGCCCAGAAAAGTTGTGGAGAATCAACAGGCTTAACAGTAAGGCTGTAATTTTGATTATTGTGTGTTTATTCCTCCCACTCCCCCATCCCAGGGTACTGTCCATGGGAATTCAGGAGCAGTTTTGCATGAAAATCTTGTAGGATGGAGCCACTGCTGCTGCTCTGCCCTGTGCTGGGTTTGCTGGACCAGCTGCCTGTTCTGAAACCTGAAACATTTTCCCTTTCTTATGTTGGCTGAACTTTCCTCTTTTAGCCTTGCATTAATGAAGGGCTACTAATGGCTGATAATTTTGTAAAGTTTCCTGTATTTCATGGCACAGGATTTTTGTTTGCACGAGGTGCACAAGGCTTTGCTGTAGGACAGCATGAAAGTTTTGCATGGGCTTTAACAACATCATTGAAAAACTTCCTAATTTTAGGTATTCAAACTCTTCACAAATAAAATATCCCAATGCACTGAAACCTTACAGGATTGGTAAGAGGATGATGAAACGGCAGAAGGTTTGTATGTCAAATTGTGGACACAAAGTACAATTCTTTTTAATGTAGATTATTCCTATTTCTTTTCTGGAATGTATTATTTATCTCTGCCACTCTCCAATCTTTTAGTTCACGTCATAGTTTTAGAGAAAACTAGAGATGGATGTGATGCCTGCAGGACAGAGGGGAGGAGCCTTTTTCTTACCTGTTCTGCAAACACCAAACCATCCCTGTGTTTCACCCTGAGAGAATTATCACCCCCACCTGGGTGCCAGGAGCTGCTGTGGCTCTCAGTTCCCCCCAGCTGGAGCAGATCTGTGGGTTTGGAAAGGGCTTCACTTCCCTTCCTCACCTTCTCAGGGAAATTGTGGAAGTGGTTCAGCAGCTTTGCCTGTGTTTCCTGGCAAGAAGGGTTATTTTTTCCTTTGGCAAGTAAATTTATTCTCTGTTCTTGTTGTTTTGGGGGTGACATGCCCTAGCATTTCCTTAGTGTATCAGTTCTCACAGGCAGCTTCTGCCAATAATTTGTAGACTAAATAACATATTTAAACAGAGAAGTTTTGAAGTCCTAGAAGTTTTTAGTTGCTAGGGCTTGGAATAAGTTTGCAAATAGTTTTCAGCCCATGAAATAATTTCAGTACTGTCTCCTCTTCCCTCCAATTAAGTTCTTTTGGTTTAGTGTATTCTCATTTTCTTCCTAATTTCCGTGACTAACTTTGGCATGTCTGATGTTGCTTGCAGACTCCTCTACCTCTCCAGATAACCAACTTTTGGCTAATTCTCCCCTCATCCTTTGCAGATACTCATGCCCAGGTCATCCTGCTCCAGAACCTGAAAAAGGCCAATTACAACATCCCCATCTCAGTGACAGATTCTGGCAAACCCCCTCTGACCAACACCACAGAACTGAGATTACAAGTGTGCACCTGCAAGAAATCCAAAATGGACTGCAGTGCAACTGATGCCCTCCACATCAGCCTGACCCTAATCCTCCTTTCACTCCTCAGTTTATTTTGTAAGTCTTTTGCTGAGCTGTAAGTAACCAAGCATTGTTTCTCTGCTCATTTGTACCCTGCATCAGAAAACCCTCCAAGGGAGGTGTTAAATTCATACATTGATATCATAATGCTGTAATTTTGGGTTCTTTTCCCATGAGGGAATAGCTGTGAGGAAGGTGGGGAGTGGGATTTTTTTTTCATAGTAAAAGAAAAATAGCAATGAATGCCTGATTGTCAAACTAAGAAATAGAAGCAATGATTTTCAGAAGAATCAAAGAGAATCAGAGCTAATGTGTGATAAACTAAGAAGTTCCAGCTGTAGTAGCAGATTTGTGCAACGTTTGCTTTCATCTCTCCCCACTTGAATTCAATTCAAACCCAGAAAGAGGAGATTAAAGGTGTTTGAGTAACTGTGGCTGCTCTGGGTCACCAGGAAAACGAGGACTGTCTGCTTCAATCTATTCCTCCACATAAAATGTGCAAGGGACTGGAACACCAGGAACTTGTTTGAGATTCTGGGCTTAGAACCACCCAGAGCTGATAATCAAATGGCCAGTCTGGGTTGGAGGGCAGAGAGAACTGACAGGTGAAAGAAATTTCTGCTGTTTCTGAGAAAGGAGTTCTGCAAATCTCGTTTTAAAAGTTAACTTGAATTGGAAGTGGAAAAAAATACATCTCAGAATGACTCACAAGTAGGAATTCACAGCCATGGAATCCACAATCTGAGCTGGGAGAGTCCCTGGCTTTCTGTGACAGCTGCCAGCAACGTTTTTGATGCAGTGTTAGCTTTGAATGTTTATCTGTTTCAAAGGAATAGCTGCATCCTACAACTATGACAGTAAATCTGATATTTAAGGACTGCCACCATCACCTTACATTAACAGGTTACTTTGTATGGTGACTTAAAACCTGAGCCATGGGGAAAGGCCTTGTGCTCTCCACGAGAGAAAATCCCCCAGGAGGCAGGGCAGAGGTCGAGGCAGAGATCCCTTACACATCTGAGGCTTGCTGTGTGCTTGCTTCCACATCCTGTCCATCTTTCCCTTCTCCTTTTATCCCAAAAGGTTGGCACGAAGGTCGTTGTGAGCGAGCTGGTACCCGCTAATGTTTGTGATGCTCTTTGAAGATGAAAAGGACTTTATAAATGCTAAGTGCAGATTCATGTTCTTAGTCTCAATCAGTGGCATCTAAAGTATCAGCTTTGGCTTTGGTTCAGCTGCTCTGGGTTTATTCTCCTGGAACCAAATGCAAACTTCAGCTGTTAGGAGTAATATGTTAAAAATATTTGACAGGGTGTGACACTATTGCAGAAGGGATATAAATATGCAGCCCATTGATTCAAATATATTCTTGTTGCCACTCCATAAATGTTGCTGGTGCTACACTAGGCGTGACTTTCACCACTGGAATTGCTTTCTTGTCTGACATGATTTGCACTTGAACTTTATTTACATTAATGCATCTGCTCGGAGCACAATGAGGTAGAGAGAAGCTTTTTACTTTGGGAAGTTGCTGTTTTCATCTTGGTTTTTTTATAGCAAGAAGTCTGATCATTTTGTTTAGGTTGAATTATAAAGCCAGTTGTAATTGTTGGACAGCACTTTTTGGCTTGCTGTTTTTGGCTACAGATCTTGTCCAGCTCAGCTGTGGGTGCACCACAGCCCCAGGGCATCCCCAGGGTGTTCCATGGCTGTGATTCCATCCCTGGAACTGTTACCCAACCCTGGCTATGCAAAGCCAGCAAGCACCAGAACCCTCGTGAGTATTTTCCTCAGGTGTGAAGGACTGCATGGAGACAGAAAAGCAAGAGGCTGTTCTGGGAGCCAGTTAAAATCATGTGCCTCTGTGTTTGAACTCCTCTGCAATGTGCTGCTATCACCCCCTTCCCAATTCATCTCCACACACAGAGTTTTTACAACTGTGATTAGCTCCTTTGCAATGTTTTGTATAGTCCAAATATTTATCAGAGTAATCAAAGATTACGATGCCATAAAAACAAAGAGAACTTTAGTGTTTATTGAACAGATGAAACGTCCCATTTCCAGTGGCAAGTTATGGGTTTAATTTTAGCAAAAGCCCTTACGTGGCTCGCTCTGCTCCCAGTGTTTGTGTTTTATGAGGCTCTTGTTCCTGGGAGGTAAATCCTTCAGTCAAATGAACTTTGTAACTCATGCCAAAGTATTTCCTTCTCTATTTGACATCTGGTGTGAGGATAGATGGCCCTGTGAAAGAGCTGCTCGTGGTGAGAGAGCCCTGCACGAATGTCTTTCCTATAGAAAACATCTTGGGATTATCATTTAAATGGTGCCATTATTAGCTATACTCAGAATATGTGCCTCCTTCCTAAATCATGAAAGAAGTCAGATGTGGCAGATTTCTGAAGAGTCTGAGCACACAAGTGAAGAGTCTGATTAAAACTGCAATGGATGCAAAACCCAGCAATTCCTCCCGTTCTGGAGGCTTCCTACTGTGCTCACTGTACTGAGGGATAATGGGATACAGCCTGCAGAGTTGCCCAGAAGCCCTTGGAAAGGGCTGGAACAAGAAAATTTTAGGAGTTCCTGGCAGCCAGAAATAGAAAATATAAGGTGCCAAAGGATGTGGGCGGATTTGCACAGCAAAACAATGAGGTGCTTGGTGGAATTAAAAGATGATGAGCACAAAGTTGATTGGGAAAAGGAGAATCTGTGCATATTTTGTATTTAACCTAATTACCACTGAGGTCAGGCTGGAAAGATGGAGAGTGCACAGGCAGAGGAGTTACAGCAGTTAATGGTGACAAATCTTGGAAGGAATATTGTCACTTGTCATTTATGCAGACCCCATGTTTAAGATGAGGCTTCACGTGGTGGCTTTTTGTCCTCTGTCAGCTTTTCCTTGCCATTACTGGAGATGAGACAGCACCAAATATTCAGATATAATTCAGAATTTAGTAGTTCAGATTGAGGAAAAAAAAAAAAAAAACCATGAAAAAAGGATCTCTGTTCCTTGTCAGGCAGGGGAACTACAGCAATCAGTTCCTTGAGGAAGGGAGTGAGGGGGGAAAGTGAAAATCTGCCAGGAGTGTGTCTGGTGCTGCTCTGAGGTGTCCATGGTGTCCCTGGGTGCTGCTCTGAGGTGTCCATGGTGTCCCTGGGTGCTGCTCTGAGGTGTCCATGGTGTCCCTGGGTGCTGCTCTGACGTGTCCATGGTGTCCCTGGGTGCTGCAGTGCCTCAGTCACCTCGTGTTCCCCAGGGACACAGCTCACCCAGCCCTGCTGGGAATCCATGGAACCAGCACCACCAGAACCACAAACAGGCTCCCTCTGAAGGCTTCTGGATGTTTGCAGGGAGAGAGCAGTGTTGANACAGCCCATGGGGGATGGTGATAGAATACACACTATTGTAAACTAAGACAAGCAGCTACAGCATCCCACAAGGATCAGGGATGGGGATGGAAGCAAAGCAGAACAAGCAAAAAAACCAGATTTGTGCACTTTGCCACAACAAAGTCAGCAACAAAATCTCCCCCAGGCCCTGTGGGAGACTGAGAAAGAGCCACTCTGGCTGGCAGAACTGGGCTTTAGATCTATTACAACTTATTTGTATTAATATTAGTATTTAAAAGAGGATTTGAATTCTGGGCTTTTGATTTTATAATAACTATTTCACTTAATTGCATAATCATAGAATGGTAATTGCATTTCATATCTTCTTTTATGCTCTACTGACATAAAAGAGCACGTTAGATTCAAATGTGTGGAATGGAGGGAATAAAAGAACAACCAAAAGCACAATAGCCACGTCAGTAATATTTTACTTAAATTTCCTTGCTATAAAAAGACTGGGATTCGAACACTTTGTGTTGAAAAAGCCCAATTTTTTATCTTTTCTGACTATCAACCATGGATAAGAAGCTTTTTTGTTCACCTGGCCAGTGGACTACAAAGCTGAAAGTTGCCTTGAGTTGAAATGAGTGAAGTGTTCCATTATTCTGAACAGAAAGTGAGGTGCCAGACTGGGGGGAAATGCTGCCATAAAGAAATTAAATAAGCTGGAGGTCTCTACATTGCAATTAATTTGTCAAACTGAGGGTGAAAGGCCTCAGGTGTGTTTGAAAAACAGAGACTCGCACAGATGTCTGTGCTGTGATTGCAGAGAAGCCTTGAGATACCCCCGAATTTAATTTCCTATTAATTTCCACAAACTTTTCCTATTTAGTGCTGACTGTCCCTCACTACATTGGTTTTTTTTTCTGATTTGAGGAATGCAGCTACAGGGCCAGTAGAGAAAACACAGGTTGGGGGGTTTTTTTGCCTTGAAAATGATGTATTTGTTATTAAACAATTACAAAAAAAATTGAATTCTGTTAAACTGGTGGGTTTGAATTTCCACGCAGGTGGACAGGCAGAGTTAATCCTGCAGTGTTCTCCCTCACCCAGCTCGTTTTTCAGAGCAGAGCAGCCCCTGTATCTCTTGTTTACCCCGTGGTTTTTTGTGCAGGAACATCAAATGGCTGGAAAGTGAAACAGAGCCTTCCTGAAAGGCACCAGGACAAGAAAAATCCGAGCAGGTTTCAGATGGAACAGACCTTTGAGGTCACTGCTCTTTCCATCACCAGAGCACATTTGTTACCTGCAGATTCCCATTTTCAGCCTTTGTTTTGAGTTACTTGGCTTGGTTTTAAACAGTCAGATTGGTTTTTTTTTTACTTCAAGGCTCAACAATTCAGTTTTGACAGCAGAATTTTTGGGTTTTTTCAAGAAAAATGGAAAATGTTCACCCCTGTTCCATACCATTCCAAAGAGGAAGGATTCCCAATAGGTGGATTTGCTAAAACCAATAGTTCTTGTTTGTTTCTTTGTTTTGTTTGTTGGGTTTAGTGGCTTTCATTTTCAATTTTAGGTTTTCATAGCACCTTTTAATCTTCTGCAGCAATTTTTTGCTTTTCAAAGCAGTGTTACTTAAAAATAAGTTTAAAAAAACTTTAATTAAAAAGAATAAGGAAGTCTGCAAGATACATTTTCCCATTTCTGAGAAATGAAATATCCCTATTCTGGCCAGAATTGCAAAAACTATCAAAATGGAGAGAGATTTGCTATGAAAAGGGCTTTATTGGGGTGTTTGTTTGGTTTAGGGTTTTTTTTGCACTGCTGTAATTTGAGTTGCATTCTTGTGCTAGAGCACAACCATGTAGGTACCTAAAATATCACCTGAATTTTGCTCTCCAAGTAATTGGAAATTGCTGATCTTTAGTGAGTTCCAGTGATGGAAATCTCACCTCCCAAACCCAATAATAACAGCAGAAATTTTTGGGTTTTCCCAAGAAAAAAGGAAAATATTTATCCCTGTTCCATGCAATTCCAAAGAGGAAGGGTTCCCAATAGGTGAATTTGCTAAAACCAATCACTGCCACTGATTACCTTTGTTACAGATGCTTTGGGCCACATTAACATCTTATTTTTGCAGCTAAATATCACTGAAATCGATGCTTTTTCAAATTCCTGTACGAGAAAAACACCATTTTTATTTGTGTCCTTAAAGATTCTGGTTGATTATTAAGAAAAGGATGGTTTGGGTGTTAAGGGGTTCCTTCAATTTGAGCCAGAATTGATTTGAATTTCCTTTTTACACACAGAGCTGTGTCCATTCTTTCTGATTTCTGATTTTTTCTCTGCAGGTTTATTCAGTCCTGCAATGATTTGTGCAGTTTGGGAGCCCACCTAAAGTTAATGGGGCTTGAAATGGCCCAGAGCTCCATATGGATGTCCATAATTGGGGACAGGATGTTTGTACAACAGACAAGACAAATAGAAATGCCCCCAAATTACACATCAGCATATTTAAAAACGTGCTTAATAACATTACATTTCATCGAGTCAATTAGGTGGGGAAATGGCATTTTGCACACATTTGGAGCTCACATTCCAGGAGTGCAGAGGTGAAAAAACAGGGCAGTTTAGGAGATGTGTGTTTGGAATGCAAAAGGGAACAACATTAGCAGAACCCCTGCCCTAAGAGCTGCAATCTTATTGCTGATGGTCATTCTGGAGGCATGAAATGGACATTTAAAGAGATTGGTTTGATGGAACATTTAGTGCTGTGAATTCAAGTGAACGCTTTTATGTTTTCATTTTCTCAACAGTACTTCACAGTAATTGTGGACGTGTAATATTTTGTATTTCTTTTCTCAATGGCTCCTTAAAGCCACATAAATATGGAATTTCAGGTGGCTATCATCAGGATTGCTCTGGAGTGGCCTGTGATTAAAAACTAGCACTGGATGCATGACCAGGTGAAGGATTTTATTCTGCCAATAATGGTCACTATTCACCATGGGAGGTTTGTTTCTTTTCACCGTGTCTGTCCTTGGATATTTTCCCACTCTACAGCAAATAACTCAATCCAAATGGATTATATCCATTAATAGATCCAAATAATTCAATGGAAACAGCTTTCTCTTCAGATTTGGGTGGGATATTAAAGATTAGGAGGAGATTTGTGGTGCCTAAAGGTTTGTTGATGCTTTTCCATCTGGATACTTGCAAAGCCCTTTAAAGGGCCATTAATATTTGGAGTATTTCAGACTGCATCTTAAAGCCTCACTTTATCCATATAATTAATTGGGATATGTCATTGGTTGGTACTTAGGTAAGTGCCACATTTAGGAGAAGTTCTTCAAAAAATCTGAAATGAGCAGGTTGACACCAACACAGCCAATTTTCTAGTTTGGTTTTTCCTTTTCCGTGGCCTCTAAGCACAATACTTTCCTCTAGTTTTTATTTTTGCTCAATAAGAATTTCTTCAGATGATTAATTTAGGATTTCAAGCCGGGTTTAGTCCATACCTACAGATCTGAATGTGTCTGGACTGTTCATGTTGTGCTTATTTCAACTGCTGGTACCCAGCCTGTGCTGTGCTGCTGTGGGAGATGAGCTCTGCCTGCCTGAGCAGCTTCCAGTCCTTTAAAAGGTTGGCTCCCTGCTACATTTGATGCATTTCATTTTCAGCATCCATATGAAAAAATCAGCAGCCTTGTTCAATGCTGCTATTTCAGAGCTGTGCTTATTCATTTCACTTGTTGAATATTTTCAGCCATTCCGTTCAATTTATCAGATTAGGGCCTGGGAGAATCTCCAGGCAGGCTGCAGGCAGCCACCTCTGCAATTGTTTAGTTCTGACAGACCCGAAAAATGAAGGAAGCATTTATTCCCTATTGCTTCAATGAAGGCAACGTTGCTTTGGCAAAGTATCCAACTGGATTTCACAGCAATTGTAAAAAATAATAATGGGGTTCATCTTGACTGTCCTGTCCTAAAACCTCCCCCTCTCTCCCAGTAAGATCCTTCACATCCCTGGAGAACAGGAACTACATCAGAAAATGTTTTATTGGATAAACCTAGGGGAGCACTCTGGATAGCTTTGAATTTCTAAGCAAGGAAAGTTGAAATTTTACTTCATCTGAGCAACTTTTCTTTCAGAAAGTGTTTCTTTTGTGCATTTAGGGGCAGCTGGTTCCATGGGGAGTGTGGGTGGGTACCTGACAGGGAAGAGGGGAGGCACAAACAAGGATTCGGCAGGGACTGATAGCATTGGGTCAAAATGTTTCTAAAATCACAGTAGCATGGTAGGCCTTGAGCAGCATGTTCTAAATGTAATGATTGCTTAGTAAACATAATTATTTTGGGGGGGCATTATGGAAAGGGGAGCTGAAACTTATGCTTGGATGGAAACAAAGGGGCTGAAACTTATGCTTGGATAAAAACAATATACGATAGAACAATATCAAGTTAGTGATTAACAAATGATCATATGAGAGTTATGTAAGTAAAAAGTATAAATATGTTTCGATTCTGAAATCATGTCCAACTCCAGATTTGGGTTTGTACCCTGGGTTCCACAGCTCTTCAATAAAGCACCTGAATAGAATCATCCTGTGATTTTGTGTTTTCAGACTAACAGGACCTTGCCAGGGTCAGAAGAGAGATTTGGCTTCCAGCAGCCCTGCTTTGAACCTGCTACTGCAGATAATAAATACAATAAATAAACATAATAAACACAACAAATATAATAAATTATACTAATAAATAAATACTATTATAAATATAATTATAATAAATGAGCACTCTGTGAAATACCCTCTGCTGGTGTCACTCAGGTGAAGTGGCCCCAGCAGGGTCCCCCTGTGCAAGCTGCTGAGTTGGGCTGGCACATCTCCCCTCTCCCTGCCAGTCTGGGCTGGATGCAGGGCCCATGGCACAATTTCAGCTCCTGAACTGAAACCCTGGCACTGATTTAGGAGAGCCCACTGGAGCTCTGAGCACAATTTGAGACACTCATTTCACACACAGCCCTAATGCACACAGTGCTTCTCCCGTCGTTAGCAACTTTCAAACAATTTCTCACATAAATGAGAAACAAATTGTGTGTGGTGCTATAATTTTCAGGATAAACTCATTTATTTTTGAGTCCTTATAAACTTTTCCCCGAGGTGTTGTGTCCAGTGAGATCACCAGTTTGCTCTGGCTGATATTAACCCCAAATTTCTTAATAGTAGGATTGAAAATACAGGGTATCTGTCTGGGAATAGTCCTTCAAATTCAGTGAGATTTGAGGTGAAATTTATAATAATTTATAGGCACAGGGTGAATTTACAGGCACAGTGTTTCACACTGTGAAACTTCTGGTGTTGAAAGCTACCTGTGAAAAAATCAACCAGTGATGCACGTGAAAATAATTTCTATTTTTCAAAGTTCTACATCAAGGCTAAACTAATAACTAAGCACTTAATTAATGACCTTTCCTCGATGGTAAATCCAGGAAAGAAGGACCTGAGTGTTGATTAGCTGCCTAATCAGAAACACAGTGCTGATCTCTCCTGTCATTTCTGTTACCTCTTTAGCATTACTGAGGTTTCAATAAAGTCCATGATGTAATGCAGACTTTTAATTATGCCAGATTAATGTAATATTTCTGATGAAAGGGTAATTGAAAGAAATGGAGCATGCATGAGCTGAACTCCAAACTCCAGCTGTGTTAACTCTCTTCCTTTAATGGGAATTAAAGGATGAATGCATTTTGGGTAAAGCTGATTCCTGTACAGAGGGTCAGCAGGAAACTTAAATTTTTATGAGGTTTTAACTGCAGTGGAGAAGCAGAGTCTGTGTAATAGAGGGTGAGCTTGGTCTCATAAGGAACACATCTTTCAAAGGCTTTTAATGACTCAGTTTAGACCTGTTTCTTTCAAATAAGCAGGGAATTGAGTCACTAATACCTGAATATGTTCAGAGAAAGCTCAGGCTGAAACAGGGAAAGCTGGGAAGTCCCAAAGCATTTTCTGGGATCAGAAGTTCTGCCAACACCATTGCTAATTGGCTGAAGGGAAGGGTTCTGCTGGAACCTGAACCACAGGGAATGAGTTGATATCCTGCTGGTTGCTTTTTCCCTGAAATGCAGATTATGAAATCTTTGTCTTAAATTCTGTGCATTTTTCTCCTCCATCTTCTCCTGTTGTGTGGATCAACATCAGGATTAAACCTGGAGTTAGCCCAGTGTGAAAGAGGCAGGGAGCTTTCTCTGTAGTCTTTGGAGAAGCCAATATTGGGAACACTTGGGCTGAATTAGGTGAATTGCACCTTTTTCAAACCAAATTAGTTTTTGAAACTCCAGTTCAGGGCTGTCCTGTGGAGTTGGCCACCAACATCAACTCTTTTGACCTTCCAAATACAGTCAACACCAACAGGCTTTTGTTGGAGTAGAAAGAGGGGTTTGTTCCATTTAATTTTCTGTGTCATGAGTCTCCCTACCCTGAACTGGGTCCTTAGAGCTGTGTCTCCATGGTATAATTATCATTAATAATGCTATTAGTGCATTAGGTCCAGCCAGCAGCTGTCTGTGAGAACGTGCTGGGCTTTCTTATCTGAGCCCATGGAGCAGCAATGGAATAATTCAGACACACATGGCAATAACCCTGCCTTTTCCACTGCTATCTCACTGTTATCTTAGAAGGAATGAGCCTGAATGTGTCTCTCAAGTATCAAAGAGGTAGAAGAGCAGAGGAGAGCTGTGAGATAAAATTGGTGAAGATCACATTAGGGACTGAAATGAGAGAGATTTCTGGAGAAATAAGTTCCCTGCAGCTGTGCTCACTTCGTGCTGCTGGTGTATCCCTGGATGCCCAAAGGGAAAGGTGGGAGGGACCAGGTAAAACAAAAATTCCCAGCCCACCTTTGTGGCTTGAGTGCCTTGGGCAGCAAATCACTCGTTGTCAGTAATTTCTGTCAAATCACATCCAAAACAACACATGGTGTGCAATAATTCTTGAGTGCTGAGGACAGATATGGAGACAGAGCTGATAAAAAGAAAATAAAATAATTACTAGGCCTAATTACTATTAGTGTGCAGATCTAAACCTGCCAGGCACAGGCTTAACCAGGGAATTAAGTTCTTCAAAGAGAGAGTTCTCATTGATCAGCAAACGTGCTCCCTGCATGCATTATTTGCACATTTTCTCCTCCCAGAATTCCTGAAATACTAATATGTTTTATAAGCTATTGCCAGTGGAAAACTTGAAATCATCTGTGTTATAAAATACATAAGAATGGGTAAAAGAAGAAAATAAAACCAATACAATCCCATTTAAGTGAGCAGATAAACACCAGAAGTCTCCAGGTGAACTGGTTGGAGCTCAGGCTCAAATAAGAAGTAGACCCTAAAAATTTGGCTCTGTTTGAGCATTTCTGGAACTTTCATTTGTTCCTTTTTTATGGGGACAATAAAGAAAAAGAAAAGCCAACAAGAAAACTACAATTCCTATAGAGGAGACAATAATGAGCACTGGAAATCCAGCTGGGAGAACAGAGAGATTTTAAATATGGACCAGAGGCTCAGAGTGAGTTGGTAACAGGGCAGTTGTGTTGGTTTCAGGGGATTTCCTCACACTCAGGGTTGAGTTTTCTGGGCAATACTTTGGTTATTCTTGATTCCTGTAGATTTTCTGTTAAAGGGAGTTACTGGCTGGAATATTTGGCCAATTAACACCTTCTTTGACCTTATCAGACTCTCTGTAGAAAGTAAATTTGTAGCTGCCACTCTGTTATTAACCACAGAAACTAAAATACTGATGCTCTGTAGGACTGAAGCAATTTCCAATCAATTTTGTGTGCAACAGAAAGAACCAAGAGAGATTTCCTCTTGCCTATTCTTACTTACCAAAGATAGTTGTCTGCTGAAAGTTTACAGAGCAAAATTCTGAGTGCTGTACTTGATTTCCAAAGGCAAAAACTCCTCTTTTAGTCCTCCACCTGTGCAAAGGGCTCAGTCATCATTAATGGCTTCCAGGCAGTGTTTGGAATCAGATAATTCTGATTTCCAGAGGCAGAAACTCCTCCTTTAGTCATCCACCTGTGCAAAAAGGTCAATCAGCATTAATGGCTCCAGGCAGTGTTTGGAATAATTCCTGTAACACAACCTCAGTCCAGGCTTAGCTGAGCTCTGGGCAGTCTGGGCACCCTGTGCCAATGCCAAGAGTTTGTGGAAGATGTTGGGACACAGCTTTCTGTGGAAGGAGCTCAGGTTTCTTTGAAAACACAACATCATGAAGTTGTCACCACGGGCTCTGAATGAGAGGAAAAAGAGGTCCTGCAGGGAAAATCCAGGAATGTGCAGAGGGAAAGAGGAAGTGAAGGAGCTACAGAGGTTCTGTCAGAGTGGCAGAGCAGGAAAATGCTCTGTGCAGCACCAAGCTGGCAGAGATGAGCACACAGCAGCTTCAATTTGTCACGGGCTCAGAAAAGATGCTGCAAACCCAACTGAGAGCCTGGGTAGGAGATTTAGCTGTTTGAATGGCTACAAAAAGCCCTTTGGGACAACGTGTGAGAGAGAATCCTCCAGACTGACATAACCTAAATATCCAGACCTAGAAAGGAGATTCCATGACAAAAACCTCCTCTGGTTTGTTTGTGCTCGCAGGCTTGAACAAGAGGCAGGATGATGGTGTTGTCCTGAGCAATCAGAGGAAGGGAGTGCATTAGGGGAGAAGATTTAAGAGCTGAGCTGTAGTTGTGCAGAGCTGTCAGGAAAACATCCAAAAGGTATCAGAGCTAGAGGCTGAGGTTTTAGACTAAATGGAAAAGTGGGAAAAGAGAGTAAGAGCTCTGAAGTGTCAGCACCGATGTGATTGCTGAGCAGGAATGGGTGGTGTCAGTCAGAAGAGGAAGAAAACAAAGCAGGGGGAAAAAGGTTTCCTTAAAAACAAACAAACAAACAAAACTGGAGGAACAAGACAGAAGGGCAAAAAAGTGATTAGAGAAATCACAGTAAAATGATAGGAGATTGTCCTGAGAGCCAAGGGAACATCAGATTTTCAGGCACGTGGTTAAATGGATCAAAGGCAAGAAAGGAGGAAGTTGAGAAGCAATTTCAGTGGAAGAAAATCTAGGCAGGGGTTGGAGGTGAAAGAGCAAGGAATGGGGTGGTGCTTGCAGGGGCAGGTGGGGTAACAGGGAGGGATCAGGAGCTTATGGTGAGAGAGAAACTGCCCTTCAAGAGATACAAAAATAGCAAAGGCAAAACATGCATAATTAAAGCTGAACTAATTCGTTTCTGTACATCATTTACTCAGGAAAGGCAACGTGTATTGAAGGCAGTAACATCCATTCTGTCTGTCAATAGAATATAAAACAGACAAGCTTTTCTTCAGGTGTGCACATCAATCACCAAGCCCTGCCCTTTGTTCACAGGCTGTTGGTGGAGCAGCTCGCTGGCTGCTGGGACTGGTGGGGTATTTATAAATTGTGTGCTGACAGATTTCTCTGGTGACGTTTCAGCCTGTGGATGGCACAGACACTCAGCCCCACAGCTGCTGCCCATCCATCATCTGCAAGTGCCTGTCCTCAGCAGGGAGAGCTCCAAGGATCTCCTCAGGAATCAGAGCAGCTTCCTCAGTCCCAGGGCCAGTGCCAGCTCCTCTGAGCCAGGATTAAACAAATGCCCCTCCTCAATGGCACTGAGCCTCACTGGGATCTGGAAATGCTGTTTTTCAGGTGGTCTGTGAGATCAGTCTCAAACTCTTTCTTATCACTGCCCAGGAGATCAGGTTGTTTATGAGAATTTAGTTCTAGCTGGAATCCCTAATCCAAATATATCCAGGCTTTGGCAGCCATGACCATAAATCTCCTATATGTGAGTCTGGATCCTGGTTTTGTGGCCAGACCTTTTCTTCAAGCAGCAGGCTAAAAATCCATAAGCCAAGTAATTCCAGATTTTGTCCTCTTTGGAAATCTCAGTTAAACTTCTCACTTCAGTGAACCCCATCCATCAGTGCCTCTATGGATTTCTTACACTTAATTTGCTTTATTTACCTTTGTTTATCAGAACTGAGATGCTGCAGGGAAGGGGCCAGGCAGGTATTGCCATCCAGGTGCTTGAATTGCTGCAAAATTCAATATTAACACCAATTCAAATGATAACAAGAAAGAAACAGATAAAACAAAACAGCCTTATCAATAATTGTATTAAATTTGATTTGCCCCTAAAAGGCAAACAGATCATTAAAAATTTTTAAAGGGCACAAACCAGCATCTAACACTGAGCATTGCATTTCTGTGGTTGTGACAAAACAATATTGCAATATTACAACCTTTTAAGTGTGCAGATGCAATAAATGTTAGACAAATGTTTGCTGGGTGAGTTTTGAGTTTTATAGGCTGAGTGTGAGCTACAGCTAATGTCAGATTTGCTCCTAAACTCTCCTTTCTGAATTTCTTTATTGCCTTGGTGTTATCAGCGTCCATCAAAAACAGAATTCAAGTGCCACCTTCACTTTATTTAATAAAAACCCCACATTAGTCTTAAATTTCTGTAGCAATATTAATGACACATCAAGCCTTTTATTCCCTGGTATATTCACAAACTGTAAGGCTCTGAAAGAGAGTTATTTTTCAGAAGATGTTGTTTGTTTGCTCTTTGCTTGTCGGGGTGTGAAGGTAAGGACTGGCATTTCCTTGTGCTCCTGCACAGATGGGACTGATGGAGGTGTCCAAGGGGAGATCAGGTCCTGACTCAGGATTTATTCTCTCACCACATCTTCAGAATTGCACCTCAAAGCTCTCTGACTGCCCAGAGTGACGTTTTGGGGTTTCCTCTTGGAGATTTCTGCACTCACAAATCATGGCTGCTGGACCCAAATAATTGATATTTATCTGCTGGAAATGCACGAGTGTTCAACCAGAGATTTGACTGGGGGGAAAAGAAACCCAAACATTTAACAGATCCTGTGATTTGCACAGCAATACTCACCCCCATCTCATCCCTTAGGTCTGTAAGGATTCCTGCCATTGGAAGCTGTCCCACCGAGTTGCTGTGGCAACGAGAAGAAGGAAAAAAAAAAAAACCCGTCAGATCTGAAGATTGCAGTTTACAATGACTGTTCTTCACTCCTCGGCCTCAGTTGCTCCAGTTTAGTTTGCAACCTCACTCAATCTGTCCGACTGTACCTTGGTGTTCTCCTCTATCCATGGATTCCTCCTGCAGGACACAAAGGTTTACTCAAAATTTTCTCTGAATGTTAAAAAGACCATGACATCCAAACCCGACCTTGGGGGGAGCAGAAAAACCACAAAAAACAAACAAAACCAGATTGACTCCATTTTTTTTTTTCTATCTGTTGACTTGTTGCTATTCAACTGTTCAGAAAATATTTTGTCCGTGGGTTAGTATTTGTATATGTATGAGTGTATGTATATATATATATTTATATAGAGAGAAGAGTTATAACCACAGGTTTAGCTTTTATAAAATGTTCATCTGGAGCGTGTGGAGGGAGGGGGAGGAGAATAATTGAGGCACAGATGAATTGCAGCTGTCCCAGCATGGCTAAACCTGCTGTGTTTGCTGGTTTGGAGCGTGGCCAGCAGGAGCCAGCCCAGCCCAGCCCGGGCTCTGCCGTGGCCCTTCTCGTACCTCAGGTTCAGCAAACAAGAAATGCAAGTCCCCAAGGGGCTTGTTCCTGCTCTGAGCTGCTCCCCTCGGGCCCCAGAGGGAGTTGGGGGATGCAGGAGGAGCAGCTCAGGCTGATTTTGGGGGGGCTAAAGGGCTGGGACATTGGCTGGGGCAGGTGGCTGAATGGTTTTGTCACCCTGCAGGTGAGAAGCTGAGTCCAACAGCAGCTCTGAGCTCTCTCTCAGCCTCTGTGCCAGGAGCAGCACGGGTGCCCTGTTCTAAAAACACCCCCCAAACACACAAATCCACAGTTTTTGGGTATATATATACATACATACACACGTACACACAGTTTCCAGTTAAGAGTAACAAGAGCATTTCTTTGTGTGTGTAAACCTACCACACTTGTTTGCAGACATGGGAAAAAAAGGGTGTTTGTTCTCTATGAATATGGATCCTTTTTTTATTCTGTGAGCATGTAAGGTCAAAAACAAAACAACAAAAAAAAATTTCCTTCTAACTGTATGAAGATGATCATCTTGTTAATAAACTGTAAATGATCCATCGAAGCTCACACCAAATTTTTATAAAATTAACACAGAAAAGTATACTAGTGACAGACTGTGGCTTTTATTAGAGCTTGCCAGTAACTAGGGTAAGGTAAGTGTCTTAGAATATTTTAATAAACTTGCTTATTTAAAGTTTAAACAAGAAAGCTTCCTTATGCAATAGAACCTTGCAGCTGCATTTTTAGTTAGCATTTTTACAGTACCTATGGCTCATCCTCGATGGCATCCTTGCTGCAGTGAGATTTTGAGCATATCTTCCACACCACGTCTATGTTTCAATAGTAAAGGTTTTTGGAAACGTTAAAAATAAAAGTCCAGACATACATTTAGTTCCCCATAATGCTACACTAGATATTAAATGTGCGTTGGTGGTTAAAATTTGCTGTACAATAGCTTTTCTCTGACTTCCTGTATTGTACCAAATATGAAACAGGTTTGTTTTTTTTTTTCTTTCTTCCTTTTTTTTTTTTTTAATCAAAAGGAGTAATAACAACGGCGACAGAGGAAAAATGAGTTTGTGTTGTGAGCTTTCCTAAGGTTGTAGATTCCTTGGTAAGATATGAGCTGCCTTCAGACCAGTTTTTCCCTTCCAGCTTAACTCCTGCAGTCCTGACCGAGTAAAATCTGCCCCCCTGCAGGAGCCTGTCTTGGTCTGTGTCACCAAAGTGGCACTTCAGGGTCAGTGGGAGGTGGCCAAGGACACCAGGAGTGGCTTTGGCAGCTTCAGGCAGCCCAGCAGGGATCCCAAACATCACCATGGGCACACCTCTCATCCTCCCTCCCTGCCCATGCCTTGTGTCGACCACGTGCTGCTGCTTTGCCATCAACAATCACATCTTTTTTATAAAAAAAAATATATCTATGAATTATTCTTTTCAAGCAGATTTTTCCAAAAGGAACAATTTAACCACTGTATGGCACCTCTGGAGTTCCAACGTGTTATGTTCAATGAATGCACCCAAAGATATTCTGCACCCTGTGCTTTGAGCTACAAAACCTCTATCTTGAATAAAAATAATTATATTACCCTCCCCCACAAGTATTCTTTTCTACTTGCTTTTTTTTCCTCTCCCCACCCAGCCAAACCCACCTTTGGAAAGGCCCCCCTTGGCTTTGGTGTCATTTCTATCAAATGCCAGAGAAATCTGCTTTAAACCAAGGCTCTCAGAGCACTTGGTGAATCATTCCAAGGGCATCCAAAATGAAACACAAATCAAAAACTTTTCTGCCTGGAGCTTCACTAACAAGGGGAAGACTCTTTCTACCACCCTGTGCCCAAGGATAAGACCTTTCCTCTTGGATCCACTGCACATTTTGGTGTGCAGAGAGGTCAGAGCCTGACCCGAGGTGCATCCAAGCCTCCATTCCCATTTTCCCTTGATTTCTGCTCCCACATTGAAGGCTCCCAGCCTTTCCCAGCTGTCCCAGGCTCCACAGGGAGCCCTTCCCTGGCCCAGCCAAGCGTGCCAGGAGAAGATGAAGCTGCCATTGTAATGTTTCTCCCCATTTAACACAGATTTTTGCCACATTCACAGCGTGACACAAGCAAGGAACCACAGCAGAATCTGAGGGTTTTTTCCTACCTGAATACAGGGGGTCACCTCTGGCTCCAAAAAAGGATGCCCATTTTCTAAAACAGAGGAGCAACAGTGATTTGTCCATTTTTCTACAATATAATGAAAAAGCAGAAAGTTTACAAAATTGGTTGTGTTATTTTCTTATAGTTAATTGTTTAACATTTGTTCAGCTAAGTTTGGTGTTTTTATAACAAAGCCCTTATTCCTACCCAGCTGTTCTAGTCCCACCAACATTTACTGCAATCTGTGTTTGTAGGTCTATAAATCCTGTCTGGAGTTGGAAAGGCAGTGAACTTGTTGATTCTCATTTTGTAACATGCACAGGACTTTTTTATTTGCAAAAGTCACTTCACTTGAAAAGGCTGTTGAGACAAAAATTGGGAACAACCATCAGTCAGAGGGGTTTATTAGCAAGAGAAATGTCTCGTTTTTGGCGTGCTTGCTAATTGAACCCTGGTCTGTGCTCCTCGTGTGTGCTCCTCCAGTTTGCCTGTGTACATTTATTAATGCACATTTTGTTCAGTAGCTGGAGGTCTGAAGAGTTAAAACGAAGGGAAACGAGCTGAATTTCCTGCAGGGCGTGGAGGAGAATGAGGTGAGGGTGGAACGCTGGTACCACACCCCTGAGCCCTGTCCTCATCGTGTTCACCCTGCTGGAAATCAAACAGCAGCTCCAGCACCACAGCTGAGATTCAGTTCATCACATTCAGGTGAAATTTTTCATCTGAACCTCCCCACGTGTTCCTTTTTTTTTATCTGTGAGCTGCAAAGCTGCAATGTTTGTCACAGGGTTGCTGAGTGCTTGATCAGAGCTCTGGGGTTTGTGACATCCAGCCACCCACAGGTGACTCCACCAACCATCTGAAAGTGTCTCTAAAGCTCCCAGAATAATTTGGTTTGACCTTTATTTGAAATGGCTGGGGCCAAGTAACTCCTCCTGTTCTCTTACATAGTCATTTTTTGGATCACTATAATACAAAGCTCATTTGTTAAATTATGGACTTACAAGCAGTTTGTAGGGCCCTGTCTTCAATGCCTTATCACTACAAAAAGATACATTATATATTATACTGACAACTTGTGTCTCTCATTTGCAAAGGCCTCTTGCCTGAAATACTGAGAAAGCTGCCAATTTTCCTCTCAAATGTTATTAATTCACTCGTAGCAGGATTCTGAACACAAATAATTTTACATCACTTGGCCTAAAGGCTAAGCTGCTTTCGGAACAGGTTTTAAAAACGCCATATTAATTTAAAAAAATAATTATATTAAAGTCACATGGGCTTGAGAACACCAAGTCTAAAGCAAAACTCTGCTCCTGTCTTGCCTTTATTGCATCTCTAGAAACTCTGTTGCCTGAGAGATCCAGCCCAATGCTAACAACACGAAAAATAAAATGGCAATTATTTTCTTTCTATTAACTCTGTGCTCTGTAATCTTTAGAAGTAACACGCAGTGCTCATTAGTAATTATCATTCTAACTGTTCTCTTTGAAGCAGATGGAGCTGAGTTTTTCCTGCACAAAGCACATCACCCAGTGAGCGCCCTGCCCTCCTGCCTCACGCCAGGACACACGAGCTGCTTTGGGTCTGTCCCAAGGGGCTGGGTGCACTCCCCCACCCTCAGTGGAAAGTTTCTAAGTTGCACAACTACTCTGTGTGTATATATGTAGATATATAGAGATATACACGTATAAATATATATATTATATATATGCAGGTGGGAGGAGACGGATACAACACGGGGACTTGGAATAAGCAGTTTAATTCCCTCAGTTAGGGATGGATTCATGAGATCAGGGACAGGTTCTGAACCAGCCTGATTTAAAGCAAATAAAAAAGGCCAAAAGCTCAGACACGAAACCCCAGGCTTATCCCAACTCTCCTGTTGTATTTCTGCTCCCTTGAGCCGTCCCCTCATGCCACAATTATTTCATTTGAAGATGTGCATCATTGTTTACTGACTCAGTTTTCGTTGTGTGTGGATCAGCAGGTCACCAGCAGTGGAAAGGGAAGGGTTTAGAGGCAGAATTCCTCATTCCTGAGCTTTCAGTGGGACAGCTGTTTGGGAAAGCTTCATCCAGCCTTGGACATTACACTCCTCCTCTGCAGCAGCAAGTGACCGTGGTCTGGAATTTGGGGTGGAATGAACGTAGCCCAGAGCCAAGCTGGGTGTTTGGGTGTGCACACAGCCCTGCCTGGGACAGGCACTGAGGAATAAATCCATGTCTGGGGGACTGTGATGGGGAACTCAGCACAAAGGAGTTGTGTTGTTACTGTCATTTCAGCCAGAACCCTCCTGCAAAATCACACCTGTCCCATAACAATCTCTGCCCCTTTAAGTTACCACCAAGATTAATTTCTTTTAACGATTACTTTTTTTCTTTTTTTAATAGCCCAAGCAAGGAGGAAAACATTTTGTTTGATTTTCAAGATGCTTAATTCAGCTACTTTTCCAGTGAATCATTCCTTTGGGCCCTAGTTGCTGAATCGCTTGCTGTTTCTGAGGTGTAAATAAACGTTTTGATTTATGACGTGGTTGCGAAGAAACTTGTAATTTATTTGTGAAATGCTCAAATAAAGGATGTATGGGCTTTTACCTTCTGTCTGGATGTGGGCCTTGCTGCAGGAATGGAGGGCCACGGAATGACCTCCAAAGGAATGGAATAACCTGTGCTAAATATCAGAAACCTTCAGGGTGTTCTTGGTGAAGGAGATAAATTGCAGCCTTCACCTCGCCATGATGTGGCTTGAGAATGAGAATCAGGAGCTCAGAGAGGTAAATGGAACCATGGAGAAGGGTCTGGGTTGGGAGGGACCTTAAAAATCACCTTTTGAATGACCTAAAGATCATTTCATCCTCTCTGCCTTGGGCAGGGACATCTTTCACCAGACCCTGTCCAGCCTGGTCTGGGACACTTTCAGGGATGGTTTGACCACCCAAGAAAGCAGTAGCTGAACATTCAGGTAACAATAATTTGCTGTCTGAAGCCCCATTTCTATTACAGAGGTTGCCAAACTCAAACCAGATGTTCCCAGGCTGGATTGTGGCCAGGAGCTCTCATGGATTTTTGTGCCTTTCCTTTCTGCCTCACCTGGTGACCCTCCCCAGCCAGCACCATCAGCTTGGAGAGAACAGCCAGACACAAGAGCTGCACAAATAACACAGAAAACGGCTGAACAAAAACCTCTTTGCCAGGGAATTCTTGTTCCAGCACAAAGCTAAAGCCTCTTGGCTTTCTGAAACTCCTGTGGGTTGTTTTTTTAGATCTTCTAGGAAGTTATCTAAAGTGACAGAGCCACATAAAGGTAGAATATCTCTGAAAATAGCCTTTTAATACCTGTGGGAATAGAGGAAGCTGGGGAGGGAGGGCAGCAGTTGAAGGAAACATTTGAGTACAAGGCCCAGCAGCTTTCTGTCACTGAGACCCTCCTCATCTCCTGCCTGTTGCTGATGCTTTATCAGGCTTTCAATCTAAAGGGTTTTTCTCATGTGGTCCATAATAAGTAGAGGATGAAAGAGCCTGCATGAAGCTTGTGGTGTAATTGAGCAAAAGGTCATTACCTGAAAGCCACAGCAAACGTGGGTCACCTCCTTTGGTCTCAGCTGAGGTCCGTGTCCTAAACCAATGCTGTGCCTTGAGAGAGGGTTTGAAACAAAGTTAAATCATCAGCAATGAGGCATTAACAGAGAGAGGAAATGCTGAATGGTTTTCAGCTGGGGGAGGTTTTGTGCTGCCCTTTCAACCTCTCCCTGTCTCATCTCACCCCGCCCGTCCTGGACTGCAGCCTGCTGTCAGTTGGGAACTTTGCACACTTCAGCCCAGTTACGGTTTGTTCTCCAGCAAGAGTAAATCAGAGCAGCCCCTCTGCCTTCAGTGCAGCCCTCTCAGCTGCAGAACAAAGCCAGGGTCACTGCTCCTGCTGCTGAGCCTTTGGGAGGCTCAACCTCCACGCCCCTGGCCGGACCCTGCTCACTCTCCTGCCAGTGCCCGCTGACCTTTCACTGCTCCCGTGGTCAGTGCAGGGAGGGACTGAGCCCAGCCCAGCCCAGCCCAGCCCGGCCGTGTGAGGCAGCAAATCTCACTGCCTTGGCTCCTTTCCCAGCTCTCTGTCCCATCTCCAACCACGGGATATTCTCCACTGGATGCACATCCTAAAACAGGCTGGCCAAAACAAGAAAAAGTGTTTACACTCCTTGGTTACTGCCAGGCATGCTGAAAACTCAGCTAGTAAAGCATAGCTGGACAGCTGTAATTAAGTGTGGCATATAATTAAAAGCAGTGATTACAAGCTGCCTTGGGGTTGCAGTGTGCAGTGCTGGCTCAGCTGGCCCCAAGGGAAATAGCCTTTGGTGGGATTTGTGCACCTGGTTCCCACTGGAATCACTCAAACCCTGAGAGCTGAACGACCCCTCCCCCATCATAATAATAATAAAATTATTATTATTATCAAAATAATAAAATTACTTTATTATTATAAAATAATTCTATAACTATAAATTATTTCCTTTGGTTTGAAGTCATCATGAGCTGACACACACACGCTAAATTTTTTTTCCCTGCATCTCCAAGGTAACTTAATTGGCATCATGCTTCATACTGAGCAAAACCAGCAAAATCTCCAGAGAGCAGGGGCCCCAATTAACAGATTCNTGGCTTTCTGAAACTCCTGTGGGTTGTTTTTTTAGATCTTCTAGGAAGTTATCTAAAGTGACAGAGCCACATAAAGGTAGAATATCTCTGAAAATAGCCTTTTAATACCTGTGGGAATAGAGGAAGCTGGGGAGGGAGGGCAGCAGTTGAAGGAAACATTTGAGTACAAGGCCCAGCAGCTTTCTGTCACTGAGACCCTCCTCATCTCCTGCCTGTTGCTGATGCTTTATCAGGCTTTCAATCTAAAGGGTTTTTCTCATGTGGTCCATAATAAGTAGAGGATGAAAGAGCCTGCATGAAGCTTGTGGTGTAATTGAGCAAAAGGTCATTACCTGAAAGCCACAGCAAACGTGGGTCACCTCCTTTGGTCTCAGCTGAGGTCCGTGGCCTAAGCCAATGCTGTGCCTTGAGAGAGGGTTTGAAACAAAGTTAAATCATCAGCAATGAGGCATTAACAGAGAGAGGAAATGCTGAATGGTTTTCAGCTGGGGGAGGTTTTGTGCTGCCCTTTCAACCTCTCCCTGTCTCATCTCACCCCGCCCGTCCTGGACTGCAGCCTGCTGTCAGTTGGGAACTTTGCACACTTCAGCCCAGTTACGGTTTGTTCTCCAGCAAGAGTAAATCAGAGCAGCCCCTCTGCCTTCAGTGCAGCCCTCTCAGCTGCAGAACAAAGCCAGGGTCACTGCTCCTGCTGCTGAGCCTTTGGGAGGCTCAACCTCCACGCCCCTGGCCGGACCCTGCTCACTCTCCTGCCAGTGCCCGCTGACCTTTCACTGCTCCCGTGGTCAGTGCAGGGAGGGACTGAGCCCAGCCCAGCCCAGCCCAGCCCGGCCGTGTGAGGCAGCAAATCTCACTGCCTTGGCTCCTTTCCCAGCTCTCTGTCCCATCTCCAACCACGGGATATTCTCCACTGGATGCACATCCTAAAACAGGCTGGCCAAAACAAGAAAAAGTGTTTACACTCCTTGGTTACTGCCAGGCATGCTGAAAACTCAGCTAGTAAAGCATAGCTGGACAGCTGTAATTAAGTGTGGCATATAATTAAAAGCAGTGATTACAAGCTGCCTTGGGGTTGCAGTGTGCAGTGCTGGCTCAGCTGGCCCCAAGGGAAATAGCCTTTGGTGGGATTTGTGCACCTGGTTCCCACTGGAATCACTCAAACCCTGAGAGCTGAACGACCCCTCCCCCATCNAGATTCCCAGCCTTTCATAGCCTTGATTGCCGAAATGAAAAAGAACAACGTGGGGGATGTGTAATTCAGGTGGGGATCACAGGGAATGTGGCAGAGTCCGTAGATGAGGCACAGGAGAAACCATCTATTGCAGTAATTAGAAAAACCCTTGTTACAAGACAGTGTCTGAAGGAAAGATTTAAGCTTTTTGTGCCATTAAACTCAGGTGTACAAGCTGTGACCATTAAATACATCGTGTTAGATCCACCCCAGTGCTGGGGAGCCCGGCCACCGTGCCTGGAAAGTCCTGCCACTGTCAGCAATGCCAGAAACTGCATTAATCCATGGGAAAAGGCCTTGTTCTTGGATCCTGCATGGAGAAGGCAAAGTACAAATGGCTCTAGGGAGGAATCCTCTGAGCTCTGTGCCCTCAGCCCTGCTCAAACCCCCCTGGAGCCAGGATTCACCCTCCTGCAAGGGCAGCCAGCGAGCTGTGACAGCCACAGAGCCACAGGGCAGACCCCTGACACCAGAACCTCTGCCAGGCACTGGGCAGGGAGCTGGAGCCTTCCCAGAGACCCACCTTGTGCTGGGCAGCGTTGGGGCAAGGTGAGGAGACACCCAGGAGATGAAACAACTGTTGTTGGTGGAAGGTTTTTGCCTTTGGCTGGACTTTGCCCCCTCTGTCTCACCCCTGGTTCCTGTGCACTGATGCCCTGCCATCCCTCCTGCCCTGGTGCTCTGCCTTGACACCTCGGGGAAGACCCATCAGGGCTCTTTCTGTAATAAATCTGCTTTTAATTGCATTTATGTGTCATCACTCACACACCTGGGCAGCTCAGCCCTTCCTCACTCTCCCAATTCCCTTTCCTTGGCACTGGGCTCTTTGTTCCTCAGCAAAGGAGCTCCCAGTCCCTGAGGCCAATCCAAATGTGCTCTGTCCTCACATCTCTGCTGGCCTGGAGTGGATGCAATCCAAGGCTTGTTTCCTTCAGCTCTTCCTTCAGTTTTGGGTAAAATCCTCTTGCCACTGCAGCTCCTCTTCCTGCTGAACCCAAATAAGTGAGGGAGGCATAATGTGCAAGGTGTAGCTCAATTAAAACACAGCCAAATGATCAGGTGTACTGGATTTATTGTTCAAATCAGAGTAATAAAATATGTATAGATATAAATATAAGCTGTTAAGGTGATGAGCTTCATTATTACACACACACACACAAATAATAGGCTATTTTTAAATTGCTTATTAAACAGCAAATACTCATTAAGAGCTCAGTTCTTTGGGAAAAAAAAATAACATGCAATTAAACCATAGTACAGACTAATTAATATGGGAATTGGGGCAATTCTAATACCTTTAAAGAGGTGAAAGTGGAGACAGTTGGCAGCATGGATTTGTACCAATCACCTTGATTGGCCTGGCAGATGGATTTCCTTCTACTTTAGGGTTTTGAGGAGGTTCTGGTTTTTTGGTTTCAATTTTAAAGGAAATAGAGGGGAGTGAAATGGGATTTTTTTTCTGTGGGTCTCCACACAGTCTGGATAAAAGACAATGAATTCATCTACTTCCCCCATAACACACCTCTCCCTTTGTTTCTGTACAGACCTGCTCCTGCCACTCTGCATCTTTCCTCTAAACAAATAAAATAAATTGGAAATTTAAATGGCATTTCAATAAATTGGAAATGCCCTAAGGTTCAACAGCAGAGTTCTCAGCCTGCTCAGCTCCTCAGCCATGGAGAACTTTTCCCTTTAGGAGATCCCTGTAAGTTTGTTCTTCCCAAAGGCTGCTGTGCCACGAGCCATTGTTAAAAGTTGCCCAATTTCCTGTGAGGCAGAAGACATTCACCAGCTATAAACTAGATTTTGGGGGAGTGATTTTGCTGCTTTTCTCACAACTGGATTGAAAGAGGATGCAGAATTTCTAAGGAAATACCACTGAAGAGCCCGCTAGCCCCTTTTTTTAAATTTGCATTTTTAAGTCCTCAATCTATCAGTTTTCCTCTCTAGGAGCAGGAGCCAAAAGACTGAAAATTGGCCCCTCATTTTTGATAGCATGAGCATCCCACAGAGAGGGGTAAATAGCAGAGATTTACCCAGAACAGCTGTTCACACCCAAACCCAGGAGGGGTTTCAGGCTAAAAGCCAAACCAAAGTTTGGTGCTGGTTCTCCCCCCTGGAACTCTGAGCCTTGTTGTGCAATTTGATGGGAATTTCACGGAGCAGCCAGCTCTGATTTGTGCCCTGTGGAGGTCAGGCTTTCATTCCATGACACAGCTTTGGTATTTCCTGCTCCCCCCAGGGCTGGAGCACAGGGCCAAGGTGCTCTCAGCACCAGCAGCTTCACTGGTTTTGGGAATCCGTTTGAGTCTGGCTTTACACCTGAGCACGTTTAAACACCAGGCTGTGAAACCAGCTCAGCTTCGGTGCCAGGATTGTTCTCCCAGTTTGCAGAGCTGTAAATTCCCCTGCAGGATGCCACGCTCTGATCTGATGTGAGAACGCTGTGATTTTCAGCTGAGGAGCAAAACCCATTCACAAGCACTCATTCAGGACAGGTGTCCCCACCCTAACACAGGGACTCCTCCCAATCCCTCCCTTGTATTTCATTCTGTTATTTCTCCGTTAATAAATAAATAAAATCCCAATTGGTTTAGGGCTGTAAGGGATGAAAGAATTCCTTTTTTTTCCATGTCAACACCGTGCAGTGCTGATGGAGCCTGGCAAGAGCTGAATCCTGGCTCAGGCTCCTGCTCTGTTTTCCTCATTAACATTTTGCTTGGCTGGCCCTGCCCGGGTCTCCCCCTGGACAGCTCTGAACTCTGAGAATTGTTGCAAATATTGCAAGGTCCAAGTGTGAAGTGAAGTGAACTGCAGGGAGCCCCCGGGAACCTGATACCCGAGAATTACAAATAACCTCGGGTTCCCCGCAAACAACACGCACCTGCCCGATGGGGAACGCGCTCTAAAATTGACACCCAATTATCGCCGCATATTTTAGCATCATTTTTGCGCCTCACCCAGGACCTACCACAAGCCTGGAAAGGCTGTTTGTTAATTTAAAAGCAGTCCGCAGAAAACAAGGCAAAAATGAGAATGTGAAGAATTGTGTAGGCAAATATCTCAGCGTTTTAAGTGAATTCCAGAAAAAACTTCTCTTGTATGTTGATGTTGCAACTCTGATTTAATTGGATGTGAGTTGAGATAGCAATTTATAGAAGCCAGGTGCTTAATCTTAATAATTACCTCTAAGGTATCATAATCATCTAAGAAAGATTTCCTAAAAAAAAAAAAACCAAACACCAAAATAAAACAAATAAACAAAAGAACAAAAAACCCCCAACCTCTCAAAAAAAAATAAATTAGGTTGGAAAAAGAAAATAGTAAATAGTGCTCCAAAAGCTTTCCTTGTAACCATGGAATGCCTTAAATATTTAAAAATTACAGTCAACATTTTTAGACTGGGAAGCTAAAACTTAATGTCTAAAATAATTTTTAAAATATTACATGCTTCCAATCATTACCTGCATTACAAATAAATTTGTATTTTCAACAGCCTACTATAAAATTGAAAGACATCTCTACTCACCAAGTGGCCCAGAAATGAGTGTAGCCCTAAAAATCAAAATAACCCAGCTCTTATATACTCAATATAGGAGCTGTGAAGGGAGGTGATTTCAAACTCAGCTGACTTTTCCAGAGTTAATTTCTACTCTTTATAATTCCTGCAGCCTGATGCAAACTGTCTCTGGATAATGGTTAATGATTAAGGTGCTCTTAACCATGGTCTTCTCCCTGAATATTGAACTTTTTGGACAGCAGGACGGGCCATTTGCAATTTATGGTAATGCCAGACAAATTTCACTTCCCAGCTGAGCCCAGAAGCCTCCAGAGTGACTCTTTCTAGTTCACAAATATCTGTGCTTGACCTTAAATCCTGTTCTTCACATTCCTTCCCAGAGTTATTCCAAGGAATGAGCATTCCTGAGGATGGGGAGGGGATAGGGAAAATTCACCATGGCTGAGTGAATAATGAATCTTTAATAACTGAATTATAGTCACAGGATAATCTGTGTCTGCAAACACCTTCCACCTGTGGGGACTGCAGAGCTGTGCACCCACACACATTGCACAAATGTATATATTCCATATATTCTTGTTTCAAGTTAAGCTTCTCAGAAACAAGCAGAAAAGCCAGAGAATGGAGCCAGGTGATTTACCTCAAGCAGGCAGGTTAAACCACAAATATGTTATTATTCTTTATCATGTCCCAAAATATTATTGAAAATAACACCTGAGCTATTAACTCTGAATGGTTGTTTTTTTTTCAATTCCAGCAGAAAATACCTTTGTATTAACAACACAAAAAATTTAAAGAAACTAAATAAATTTATTTAAATTAATTAAATAAAATTTTGATGGCATCACAGCTGGGAACAGATTTTAGGAGGGAGCTGTTCTGTGCATGAGGAAAACCTGGAAGAGCTCTGTGCTGCTGTGGCCTTGGCTGTGGCAGTGGCAGGCACAGACACCCAGGGATGGTTTGGGGACACAATTTTCACCATGGCAGAGCTGTAAGGGGCTGTGGTTTGGAGTGCCCTGAGTCTGACAACAACGTGCCATTTGGAGCCTACAGGTTAAACACAGAATTATGTTCATAAAGGAATTTTATTCTGACAGGCAGAGGAAAGGTCTGGAAACACAAGCCAGGAGACTGCACACTTTTCCTGATAGCCTTATTTTTAATTTTTATTCCTTTGCTCTGATAATCCTTTCCTGTTTCTCCTCAGCCCTTCAGATCCATATTCCCTCTCAACATCTGCAGTCAGGCAAATCCCACTGACACCAACACCGGGTTTTTAAGGGGAAAAAATGTGTTCACTTAGCTGTTAATTACCATTAGCTGCCATTGTTTGCCATGTTAAATAACTCGTATTATCTCCCCTGCCTGGCTACACTGCTCGTTCTCTCACCTCTATTACTCATCCTCTGTTAACTCCTCTCTCCACCTCATTTCTGGGTTCTATCTTTGATGGACCAAGTGATTATTTTTCAGCCAACGACCCTTTACGCATCAAATAAAAGTGTCCCCAAAATGGCTCACGTTTCGAATGGCTTAATCAGTCTCTTCCAAATGGTGTTTTCTAATGGAGCATCTCATTTTCCCCTTTTCTCTCTCCCTCCTCTGCAGCCACACCAGTTGCAGGGTAACAAAGAACGAGAGATGGATTGATTAAATGGATGAGTTCCGCATGAAGCTGTTCCAACTGGAGAAACGTTTAATGGTGGTTAAATATTATACACTTGTACACAGTGCCTGAAAAATGAGCATGACTAACACAGCAGTCAGAGCCCTTTGAAAATGCCTTTCTGGGCAGGTTTGGGCACGTTTACCGACATAAATTCTGTCATGCCAGCTCTAATTAAGCCTGTCTAATTACTTCTCTTACAAGGGTTTCAGGTTGAGCATATAAATTCCTGAGGCCATTATCTGCTTTAGGTGTATAAATGTCCTGCAGAACAGCAGGGAGGAGAGGTCTGCAGGGAAAATTAACATTTCTCATTAGGTCATATGACATAATTGGGGGAGCAGACAAGGTTTTGGACACACAGGATCTCTGTTTAATACCAGTGAGGAATGATTTCACCACAGGTCCATAAGAATATCCTTTTTTGTTTTTTAACTCTTTCAGCTGGTCAGGTAAAATTTTTAGAAAACTTTTCTCATGTTTTTCTAAGTTTGAAACCATTGCTACATAGAAAACATATCTAGTGAGGAAAAGCAGCTTTAAATGAACAGATTTCTCTTTGGTCAGGTTTGTTTGCAGCAAAGGAGAAAGGAACTGAAGGAAATTAAATGGCTCCTGCTCACACATCACCTGGCCCTGGGAAATCTATAATTCTTCTCTGCAGAATGGAACAGCTCCAGCAAGAAATGTCACCCCCAAAACTGGCATGGATTGATGAGGAAAGGAAAGAAGGGAAAGGGAAACGGAATGGGAAAAGGAAAGGGGAAGGGGAAGGGGAAGGGAAAAGGAAAAGGGAAAAAGGAAAAGGGGAAAGGAAAGGGAAAGGGGAAAGGGGGAAAGGGGGAAAGGGAAAGGGGAAAGGGGAAAGCAAAGGGAAAAGGAAAAGGGAAAGGGAAGAAGGAAAAGGGAAAAAGGAAAAGGGGAAAGGAAAGGGAAAGAGAAAGGGAAAAGGGAAAGGGAAAAGGGGAAAGGGGAAAGGAAAGGGAAAAAGGAAAGGGAAAAAGGGAAGGGGAAAGGGAAAGGAGAAGGGGAAAAGGGTAAGGAAAAAGGGAAAAGGAAAAGGAAAAGGAAAAGGAAAAGGAAAAGGAAAAGGAGGTAAAAAAGGAGTTAGTTTATTTTCTCCCTTTGAAGGGCCCTCTCCCACACCCCTGGCTCTCTTACACCCTTTGATCCACAGGTAGGCTGTGAGGTCACCTGAAATTCAGCTCTTGCTCAGCCTTGCCAAGAATGAGGTCTTAAAAAAAACCAAAACAAACAAAACAAAACCCAAAGTAAACAGACAGAAAACCACCCCCCAAAGCAAGAAGTGCCAGTGCTTGAGGTGCCAGGGGTGGCAGCAGTGGGGGAGCATCTGCCCTGACTGCAGGTACATAATTGCCATGAAAACATGGCATCAATTTCCATGAGTCTACACAGGATTACAGGGAATAATTCTCCATGAAATCCACTCCTCAGTGCAAGTGGTGTTGAGTTTGAGGGATGAATTACAAGAAGCAGCTTCTTATCTTTTCCCTGCTGTTGCTCACAGAAACGCTGCCACCACAGCTCCCTGCACATCTCACCCAGCTCTGAAATTGTGATTTCCATGTATTTGGCCAGTTGAAAAGGCCAACCAGGGTTAAAAGCACAGGACTTAAAGGAAGAAATGCAGGGAGGAGCAAGCAGGGCCCCAAATTAATTCCACTTTGCAAATTCACGTGCTAATTTAAATTGGGGGGGAAAAAAAGCCATAAAGTTATTCTCCTGAGTTCAATTGGGAACAAGGTTGGGCTGCAGGTAAAACTTAATTACCACATGGCTTTAAACAGTTATTGCTTGAAGGGCTGGTGCCAGAATCACTGTCAGTTCCTGTTTTATACTAAAAATAAAGAAAAAACACCATCAGCTCCCAAAAAAAACCCCAATAGCACGACCCCCCCACACAAAGGACTAATTAATGTCTGCAAAGTGCACTCATTTAACAGCAAAAGGCTTTTATTGTACACATTGACTATAATTTAGTCTGTGTCATTACTTGAATGCTGCCATTGTCGCTGTTTAACTCTGGCCTTGGCTTTCCTAATTTAAATACCTTTGTTGGAATTTAATTCGTCGGGGGAAAAGCAGAATATTTGCAACATACACAGGCATCCTGATCAAACTGATAGCAGAGCCAAAGCCGTGGGAGCTGCAATCACATTCAGCATTTTTGTGGCTTTTTGTTTTTAAGCGCAGAAACATCATGAAATAATTCCATACCATAAAGCTTGATGAAAGTGGCAATTAAAAAGGAATCGATCTGCTACATCCTGCTCTCCACATTAGCACGCTCTGTAAAATGTAAATCACCATCTCCAGCACTAAAGCTTCCCCTTCCCCTGTCCTGATTAGGCAAATATTGGAAACAATAATCATTTTTCACCAAGGCAAGCCGTTAATACAGAGTAGAAAAGGAGAACTCTGGATGTTCCATTTTCCACAGCAGACTGGCTCCCACATCAGTGTTTGCTAGCAGCAGATTCTGTGTCTCTCCATCATGCTGTCTTTCACTCAAACCCTACATTTGTTGGAGCAGATGGAAAGTTAGTTTAAATTAATTGAAAGCATGCTGTGCACAGCTTGTGGCACCAAGAACACACAAAGGAGGAAGGGAGATGCATCAATTTCCTTTCTAAGATACCTATAACTGGGAGAAGAGATCTCTTCAGGAATCATCAAGATATTATACTGCCTTTTTTCATTTTTCTTTCTTTTTTTTTTTTTAAGGAAGCTATATTGCTTTGATTTTTACAAGGGGAGGATGAAGCAGAATTGGCCTTGTGGGAAATAAATCTTCCTGGGGTGGTTCATGATAACACAGAGAAACCTGGTAGTGTTTGGGTTCTCTGCAGTTCTTGGAAATACTGACAAGTCTGAAGGTTAATTACCTCTTCATCTATTTTAGTTAATGCTGTCTTCTTATATTTGGGTTCTCAGCTCTTCTTCTTCTCTCACTGAGAAAATCCAGTGGCCTTCTCTGTGCTCTGGACCAACAGAGATGCCATCAGTGCCAGCATCACCTGAGCAGCTGAAACTGGGATGGCCAAACTCCTCTGCTGCTTCCCAGTGGGCAGCACGTGGCCATTGCTCAGCCCCCTCACAGCTGCCAAACCACCACAGCAGAAACCATTTCATTTCTACAGCTTCCTGACTGAGCTATAACAGAAAGGTTTGTCCGTTTATCAATTCAGTCCCTTTTCTTTGAACAGAATGTTCCAAGTGTTTGTTTCACAGTGGGATGGAACGGGAGTGTGATGGAAATGTTCCCAAGGTGGGTGGCACCTGTTTGTTTGGTGTGCTCTGCTCTGCTAAAAACCTGCAGGAGAAAGGTTTGGATTGGCACAGCCAAGGTGAGAGCCTCTGGGCCGAGCAGGAGCTGTGACATCTTGTAAAGCAGCTGCAAGGGCAGGAATCAGTCAGGAGAAGCAGGCTCTGGGGTCCAGGGTGGGGAAAACAGGCAGGAAACAGCGGGAGCAGCACAGGCCAAGAGGATTTGAGGGGGAGCAGACACAGCTGAGCTTCAGAAGTGCTGGAAGGAAAACACCAGGACTGGGAACTGGAACTTGCTGCAAACAAGGAATGCACTGAAATTCCTCAGTCTGAGAAAGGCCCCGAGGGCCCTGCATGAAAACTGTGAGAGATCTGTCCTTTTAATCCAGCTTGCTGAGTTCTCTCTGCCTCAAATGCTGCTCTGCTCCAGTTTGCATTCAGATAAAAGCTGACTTTTGAGGTTTGGCTCCCTCTCGTTCACCTTGGTGCCTCTGCCTTCCACAGCTCCTCTCTCTGGTGTCTCAGCACAAGGCACACTCTGCTTTTCTTCTCTCAGAAGGTCAAAAGGTAAGAAGAAGGTGGGAAAATATTTTTTCACATTTGCTCTTTTAGTCTTTCAGTCTTGAACTCTCCAAGGCTGCCGGGGAACAAAATCAAGCCAGTCATTCTGGGTTTAGAAAAGTAACAATTGCTCTGTAAAAACTCCAAGAAAATTAACACAACCCACATTTTTTCCCCCAAATTAGTAAGGTTATTTTATACTGAGACATTTACACCCTCCCTGCTCTGAGTGTCAGTATTGAACCTGTTTCTCCTGGTCACTGACACGTTCCATCACCTCTGCTCCTGGCAAATCAAACACAACTCTGGCAATTGCACACGAAGAAGATAAAATAATGCAAACCTTTCTCAATCCTGCCTGTCTGACCTCATCTTCCACCTTTCCAGAGAGACCTCAGGCCCTGCAGCTGAGCAAATCTTCCTTTTTTCAAGATCTGATGACATCACTAACATTTATGTGTCTTCAATATCCCCAAAATTCAGCTATACTGTTGTATGACTTTACAAAATTTTTGCAGCCTGTATTTTTGTTGCCCTGGTTTTTGCAGTGTTCTGTGTTTTCACTTCTGTAGTAAAATTTCTCATGCATTTTCTATAAATATAATCCTTGTTTTTGTAACCGGCCTGGATTATTTTAAACTTCTAAATTGTTTTTCATTCCTTTCTCCTAAGGTGGAGAAAGATGACAGACTGTGTCACTATCCTGTGAAATTGTAAAAATAGTAACCTCATTGACCAATCCACAATTGTCTTAAAAAATATATAAAAATAAAAAAAAATTAAAAAAAA
>VZTZ01042038.1:711051-724809 GCA_013400955.1 Drymodes brunneopygia | reverse complement strand
AAAAACTAGACCCTTTTCTAGTCCTGCCTGGTGTAGTCCTAACCTGCTGCTCAAAAGTCTGCGTGTTTCTTTTGTGTCCAACAATGCAACATATTTTTTCTTCATCTATCTTGATATCTCCTTGCTTTCCCCAGGTCTTTTATTTAAATTCTTTCCTTATTATTTTTATGCACTTTCAGCTTCATCCTTTAAACCATGGCCCCTACAAAAATTTCACTTTATTTTTACATTGTACACATCTTTTATGGGCACCAAAGCCAACATTTTCTTCTGTTCTCCAACCTGTATCACAAGTCTTTCCTTTTCCTATTTAATAAATAGGAAAATAGAATAAAAATAAATATAAAAATAGAAAAAAAATAAATAGGAAAATAGAATAAAATCCTGCTCCTTCCTGCATGCCAAACTCCTGGGCTCATAAACAAGATGCAGCAGCAGAATAAAAGGGAAAATTTGGCTCAGAGTTCACAGCTTCTCTGGAGCACAGGACAGGTGTGTTAGCTAACATTAAGGAGCTCTCTGGAAATTCAGAGGGTCGTACAGGTAATCACTGTTTGATTAATAATTTACAACACCAACAGGACAGAAATGAAAATTGGGGAATGGCAATCTCCAAGCAGCTGTGGGCCTGTCAAAAATGGTAATTTTTTACCCTTTTTCCTGTGCTGGGGCACTGCTTAACCCCATGCTGAGCTGCCTTTCTAGAACACAACCCCTACAACTCTCAGGAATAATTAGACAGTCAGAAAGGAACAAGGACTGCCTGAGAATTAACTTCCCACCTCCTAGAGTCACTCGAAGATTAATTTCCCTAAAAACTAATTAGCTGCCAGACCACAAGCACAGACCCCCCAATGAAATGTAGCAAAAAATGGGAAAGAAACCTCAGAGTTTAACCAGAATTTTCCAGCTCTGTGTCTAGACACAAGAAATCTCAGTTCTTCTGGGAAAAGTCACCAGATGAAATCCCTAAAGTGAAATCCCCAAAGTTTATTTTTGCTGAGGAGCAAATGGAACAATGAGGCAGCAGGAGTGAAATCCCCCAGCCCTTTCCCTGCCAGCTGTGAGGAAAGCAAAGGTCACTACAAGGAACTTCTTTCTGAAGGTGAAAATACAACCTGCTGTCAAGGTTACGGGGTTTGGGCAGCTGTGGGCAGTGGGAGTTTGTTTTCACTGAGTTTGGCACTTCATGCCAGGCTTGGACTTTCCAGATCAGGGCTCTGGGGTGAACAAAAGCTGCTCAGGTACCTCCCAAAGGGTTACAGCTCATTCCTCTGCCAGGCTGGCCCCAAAGCTCATCACAGCTTCTTGCACTGCTGGCTACAACAGAAACACGCAGGCTCCAGAGCAGCAGTTTGGACCACCAGGCAGGAGCACCCAAAAGGGCCCTGCCCTTCTTTATTCTCTCATTTATATCTGTTTCTAAAGACAATCATGGATTGGTGAAAGAGGCTACCACCTCTGTAAGTTCACAGGATAAAGACATGGTCAATCAACTTTCTCCACCTTATGGGAAAGGAATGAAAAACAATCTAAAAGTTCAAAACCATCTTGGCCAGTTAGGAAAACAAGGACTGTGTTTATAGAAAATGCATGGGAACTTCTACTACAGAATTACAAACATGGAACCCTGCAAAAAGCAGGGTGACAACAGCTCACTGAATAACCCTGCTGGGCACTGCGCTGGCAGCAGTGGGGGCAATCCACACCAATGGCTCACAAAAGGAGAAATCTGCCCCACTCCACGTTTCTTTTTATGACATCACTCTGCCCAGCTCTGATGGGAAAACATCTTCTTTCCATTATCAAGCATTTATGAACATTTATAAATGTGTGTTTTTCAGAAGATAACAGCTTTGGCCCATTTTAGAAAACTTTTTAGAAAACTTCAAGATGAAGTTCTGTGTTCGCTCTCTGTGCCTTTGAAACTGGAGATGCCCAGCAAAAACCCCACCTGCTTCAAAGCCTTGCTTGGGGTCTCAGCACCAACACCAGCAGCAAACGTGTCCCCATTTCCTCAGAACTCACCACTGCTTTGTTCTGGGAGAGTTCCAAACCTGGGAACTGATATCTTCATTTTACCCATCACCAGTTGAGAGGCAGGCACTGCTTTTGCTCCTCTCCGTGCAATATGATGCAACTGTTAATTACATTTAAAAACCCAGCCATGTTTCTTTGAGTCCTCCTGCAGAAGCAGCATTTCTAATTCCAGGTTCTTTACGGGGTAGTTGTTGTGCATGACTGATTAATAGGCCCCAAGCTATACTCAACCTGCTACCCACAGTAAATCGTTCTTTCTGTTGCTGCTGTCATTTCCTTTAAAAACATCAAGCTGTTTTATAATTAAAGAGTCCCTTGAAGGTCTTGTTTCAATAAACAATCATTCCTTCCACCGTGCGAAGTTCTCGTGCTAATAAACAATTAAACACCACATATTTCTCTTGTCTCCAGAACCAACCTTTTGTGGAGGACCCACTGAGGCAAAACCCGCGATGTGGTGCCAGCTCCACGTTCTGAAATGAGATTTCAGGACTAGATCTGCCCTTAATCTGCACCTGGTGTGGGTTACAGGAGATTAATTGCTCACAGGAGTGCTTCATGTGTCACCCAGAAGATGGCTGAAGAGTTACTTATCTCCAGCAGCTTCATCCTTAATTACCTTGCTGGCTGATAATCCCAAATTTGGGATTCGACACGCAGCGAAAATCTCCTGTTTTAATTAGAGATTGGAACTTTGTTACACAATGTGTTTGCTATGATAAATGGCTTTTCCTTTGAACAGCAGATATTTCATGGGAAAAGGAAACAACTCTGAAAGTTTTGCAATGTTACCAGAAACTTTTTCCCAGATTTTTAACATTGCAGAGCACAGTACAGGGACACTGGGGTACATGGATTTTTTTCAGTCACTCATAACATTGACTATAATTCCATTGTTCTGGGCAAAAAAAAAAAGGGTAATTAAGGTGGGCTTTTTAATTTTTAATGCAATTTAATAAAAGTGTTCCTTCAAAGTGATAAAAGATAACAAAAATTCACACAGAACCAGGAAATCAGATCAATTTGGGGTCTTACAGCATCACCTATGAAATAGGTTTTTAATCAGGGTTTAAATAAGTTGCACTTTGGCAGCAAGTTTAAATTTCTAAATATTTGATCATAGCAGCTCTTTGCTTTGGGTGCATTTGTGCACCAGGATGTCTTATTTTTCTTTTCAGGTGCAACTCCCAGTACAATTTTAGATAGATTCCTCAGCTGATGGAGGATGTCATCATTTTGCTGAAACACTGCAGCTACAGCAATCTGTGTTAGAAATGAATTTGCCCCAAAGACACCAGTTTTTCACATTTAAGAGCTTCCTCTGAGACAAAATAGATTAGACACTGCAATCCCCACATCAGTATTTTTTCAAATTACCCTGGATGCTCACCTGCCTCCACCTCTGAATGCCACCCAGCCCCTCTTTCCTGTTGGTAAGAGCACTCTGCTGATGGAATTCCCCGTTAGAAAATTCTGCTCCTGCTCCATTTTCACTCTCTTCTCTTACATTAAGTAATCTACAGATCTCTGGCCTGCTCCACTACAAACACACACGTGACAAATTGCTGAGTTCCAGAGGCTTTTGCCTTCCAGATGCAGCAAAGAAATAAAGAAACAACACAGTGCTGTGCTCAGAATAGCCAGTGTTAAAAATCTCCTTCAAGGACCACACGCGAACTCTCCATCACCTGAAAAATTCTTTTTCTTGTTTCATTCTCTGTTTTTTCCAGTGACTGTTGGTTTTTCCCACGTGCAGCACCCCTCAGTGGGGTGTGCTCAGGCAGGGCTGTGCTGGATTTAAACTGCTGGTTCCACTCCAGGGTTTCCTTGTGGGGATCCCTGTGGAGCATCCTGGTTCCTCCTGTTGGGATTCACGACCCCAGGGAGTCCTGCCACCCCTGGCCCAAGCCCTAACAAAGTAAAAGCTTTCTCACAAACAGCCTGAGGGCTTTTGGCAACATCTTTGAGATGAGAACTGGGGAGGGTGATGGGAATTCACCTGCCCAAAGCCCACGATGACATTTGAGTGACACAGGTAGCCCTGGGACAGGACACCCCATCTCTTGGTGCTCCTCCCCCTGCTCCAGGTTTTGCTTGCTTTATCCTCCCCTCATTTCAACCTCTTGGCACAGATGGGGCAATGAATTTACACCTCATTTCCTTAAATGCTCACCCACTCACTTTTTTTGGTATTTTATATTACAGATTCCTTTTTGTTGGTAGTACAGCAGCTTTTTCATAAACTCCCTAATCAATAGCCAGCACCTGAAAGCACAAGCAAACTCTGATTTATCCATTTCTGACCAGCTGGGACATATTTTAGCAGCTGCTGAGCACACCCAACAGGATGGTGGAGTTTTGTTTCTTCCCTCCCATGAGTCACATAACAATAATTGTGCTCTCAGTGCCTTCAGTGACACCCAGTCCTCACTGCAATTCTGTGAAATGGCAAAGTTTCATCTTTTTTTTTACCCAAATCACATTAGAATTTTTATCCATTTTCTGTCTCCACCCAGGAGACACCACAGCACTTCCTCCAAAGCTGAGAGTTCCTCCTGCTACATGAAAATCTTTGGCACTGCCCCATTATTCAGTGCCAGGCCTCATTCCTTTGGGTATTTTTGCCTTTATGATCATAAACATTTCATCCATGTCTGTGCCCACGGTGTGAGGTTCTGTCATTAATCCCTCACCTTCCCCTTCCTGACCCTCAGGGTGGTTCCCTGCCTTGTTTTTGGTCAGAGGGAGTGGGCAGAATGTCCAATGCAGGGCAGCTCCACGGATCAGAAGTTCAGCAAGGAAGGGCTGTGGAGTCAGCAGGAAGGGACAGGTGACAGAAGGACACAGAGGTGGAGACAGCTCAGGAAATTGGAATGGAAAGCTCCTTCTGGGAGCCAGGAAGGAGAAGGAACCCAAAGCAAACCTTGGCAGAGTTCCCATCACTGGGGAAGGGACACCCTGCATGGCTGAGCAGGCAGAGCTCAGCATGGGTTAGACAAGCTCTGATCCAGCCCCCAGCCCTTTGTCTGCCCTTTCCAGCTCTGCTTTTTCTCCTTTCCAGCCCTGCTTTTCTCCTGGAAAGGAGCAGCCCTTGTCACAAACCCCTGTGGGATGCTGCTGTCTGAGGCCCCATTTCTGAGCTGTGTGACCTCACCCAGCTCTGCCTGGTGCCTTCCCCCAGAAAACTTCATCCTGAACACACAGAGACTCTTGGCACGGCATCTTTCCCCCCTGTGCTCACCTCAGATCAACCCCCTTTCCCAAAAACCCAGCCTGACCACTCCTGATCCTTGCTGGGGCTCAGCCCTGGCAGCCAGGAACGGGCACGTCCTGAGCACGATAAAAACATCTCTGCAGATGAACCCAAAACTCCTGCAAAGCCAAGAGCAGAGCAGCCAGCCCAGGCCTCCAGAGCCCAGTGTCACTTGGGAGAAGATTTATGATTTCCTGTGTCCTATTTCAGAGTGAAATCTGTGAGGATGCCCTGAGATGGGCCTTCAAACTGCTCCCAGTGAAGTCACAGGTGATGCCATGAAAGAGAAAAACAGAAACATTTGACATAATTAAATTAACCCCTCTGCATTCAAACAAAAATCAGTAGGAGTCCACAGATGAGGAGGAAAATTGATGATTTTTTAGCATTCTTCTCTTTCAAATTTCGTCTGAAGATGGATTTTTATTTTAATGGGGGTTTTTGAAGGTGTACAGCATATTCCCTGTAAGCCAAAGTGAAAAAGTGCCCTTCACCTGCTAAATGCAGTGTGCTGTAAGTGAAAAAAAGGAGTGAGGAAAAGGTTTTAGAACTCTTGACAACTATTGAAGAACAAAAATGCTGCTAAATTTTAGAAGAATGAGTCCATCTACTGCACATCCATGAAACATCAACTATTTTATCAACTACTGCCTGGAAAACGAGCCACCAAACTGAAAACTAAAAACCAAAACAAAATCCATCCCAATGAGCAGCTTGGTGTTCTCAGAGTAAGAACAAAGCAGAATTTCAGTGGTGAATTCCCTTGAACTCTTTGGATTGCAAATACAGCAGAGACAGAACCATTTTCCTTTGAAGCACAGAGAGCCAAATGAGTTACCAGAGGCAGAAATATCACATCAGAAATGAGGATTTCAGCCCCCGGTTTTGGTCTCTGGGCTGATGCTGAGGGTGCTGGCAGAAATCTTGCAAGCAGAATATTAGAGGAGATTTGTAATGACACCCTGCCAGGGGAGGGCTGGAGCAGCTGTCCAGTGCTGAGCTCTCAGGAGTTTTTCTTTCAGGGACCAAATGACAGTTCAGGACCTCTGGGATCTCGTGTGCCATGAGCTCCAGCCAGGATTTCAGGTAAAAGCTGTTTCTACCTAGATTGGAGGTTTAGAGGCAACCATCAATTTTGCTGAGTGAGGATGTACATATAAATATTCATTTTGTTTATAAAATACACATATGCACCATGCTTTGGTGGTCTGGCAGAGGGAAATCCCAATGGCAGTATTTTTTTAGCAACTTAATGCTGTAAAACTTCATTTTTCTGTTCAAGACAAAAAAAAAGGGGGAGGAGAAACAGGAAGACCTTTAGCTAAAAATGACCTAAAAATATCAAGGATTTAAATCAAGAGATTCACTTCTTGCTACTCTGTAACACTTTAGGTCTTTTATTTTTCTTTTCTTTCTCACCCCTCCCTTTTATTTTTCACCTCTGTTCTCAATTTCTTTGTTCTCTTTAATTATAATGCTGCTAAGCCTGGACATCTCTCTCTCTCTCTCTCTCTTCTGCTCCAGTCATTCCTTGAATACTAACTAGGAAAGGAGAGCCAGGAGTTTCTCCTGCCTGCTCTCAAATGCAGATATCAGAGATGTGCTGAATCAAACAGCAGCCACGCCACAGCAGAGCTCTGGGCCAAAAAAAGGGGGTGATGAGCTCAGTTCTCATAAGCACAGGGAGGCCCCAGAAGGATGAGAAGGGCAAATATCCCACCCAGCTCCACAAAGAGGTGAAAAGGAAGACACAGACAAGCTGGAGATGAGCTAATTCAACTTCAGTGCCCAGAAAAAAATGCAGGAACAAAATATTCGAGAATTAACGTGTCAGCACCCGGGGATAAATAGCTGACAGGAAATGGGGATATTTTTCAGGAATCCATCATGTCAAAATTGTCTGGTTTCCATCTCTGGCAAGGTACCTTGAGCAGGAGATGCCACACATTTTAAATTCAGTAGTACTAAGTGAGATTAATAATTCCTGCTCAGCAGCAGCAGCAGATCCTTGAAGCTGTTGCTGAAGGGTTTGTGCTGCAGAGGCTGCACAGGACGTGGCACAGCCAGGTGCCACCTTCAGCAGGGCCCTCCAGCAGAGCTCCTCAGGGGATCCCAGAATGGTTTGGGTTGGAAAGGGCCTTAGTGTCCCCCTGCTTTTGCAGGGTTCCATGGTTGTAACTTTGCAGTACAAGTTTCCCATGCATTTTCTATAAACACAGTCCTTGTTTTCCTAACTGGCCGGGATTGTTTTGCACTTGTAGATTGTTTTTCATTCCTTTCCCCTGGGGTGGAGAAAGATGATTGACCATGTCTTTGTCCTGTAAACTTACAGAGGTGTTAACCCCTCTCACCAATCCCTGATTGTCTTTAGAAACAGATATAAATAAGAGAATAAAGAAGGGCAAACTTTTTAGTTGGTCCTGCCTGGAGATCCAACTACTGCTCTGGAGCCTGCGCGTTTCTTCTGTTGCCAGCTCAGCAACACCTTAAAGCCCATCCAGTCCCACTCCTGCCATGGGCAGGGACACTTCCACTGTCCCAGGCTGCTCCAAGCCCTGTCCAGCCTGGCCTTGGACACTTCCAGGCCTTGTCTGGATATTAACTCTAACAATGATACAAAATCAATCAGGTAAATAAATACTTCTGGGGGAAAAAAAGAGGTTATCCATTGAACAAATAAAATAGAGAAATAGTCCAAAGTTTATGGGATTTGTTAAAAAGACAAATGTTGGTGGCTTCGTTTTGGAAGGAAAATTGAAGCAGGTAAATACAACAGGGAGTAGAAGTTGAGTAGAACTCAACTTCTGGAAATTCTGGAAAGGAAAACAGAGTGGGCCACAAGCAACAAATTCATTTTGTGCTGTCATTTACAGTTCTCAGGTCAAAGCTCTGACAGGATCACAACTTTTATTATGGATCATTTACAGGTGAAAAAGTAACGGGTGCCTCCCAGTACACAACCGCATGTGACCAGCAATTTTGAGAATCTGAAGTTTTGGACTTTTTTTTCTGCAGGAGCAGCCCTGGGAATTTGCCACCTTATCCCTCAGTTGCTCCTATTTAATGAAACATTCTCCTGTAATCTCAGGAAAAAGGGTTTTCCCTTTTGCAGTAATTGAAAAGTCTGTGAGAGAGGCTTTGGGGAAAAGGATTCAAAATTAACAAATAGATTAATGAGTTTGCTTAGTTAGGTGCACCATGCTGAATATTACACCATAATACCATTTCAGACTCCATCAAAAGCTTTCCAGAGCTCTTTTATTAGATTATAAATCACTGGAGGCAGGCCCCAGCTCAGGATCCTTTGTCACTCTGTCAATCCCTGTCCACTGGCACGTTCAGCTGCTGCTCCAACACAAACAATAACAATTTGTCTACCAAAAAAGCTCTCAGCCATTCAGGAGAAGAGTTGATCCAACACAACCCTGATGGAACCAAAGGAGGCATTTCTGTGATCACCTTGCTCCCATAACTCTTCCAGATTAAGCTCGGGGCTGCCGTGTTTAATTCCCAGCGCTGATGCAGAAACTGAAATCCCAAATATTGCTGCCACTGTCACAGAACAAACAGAAACTGAAACCCCAAATATTGCTGCCACTGTCACAGAACAAACAGAAACTGAAACCCCAAATATTGCTGCCACTGTCACAGAACAAACAGAAACTGAAACCCCAAATATTGCTGCCACTGTCACAGAACAAATCACTCCATCAATCTCGTTAAAGTTCCTGCAGGTGCTCCCAGAGTGGAACCCAGCAGGGCTGTTGTGCTGAGAGAGGGGTTTGACCCAGGGCAGGCTGTGGTGCCAGCAAATCCCTGCACTCATTTCCAGCTCTTGTGGTTTGCAGGCTTTTTATTCCCCATCAAGATGCAACCTAATGGGCCCCTGAGATGGTTTTCACTTAGCTTGTGCTGGGATGGCTCAGAGTGCCATCTAAAATGTTACACAATCATCTCTAAATTCTGAATTTATCCCCTCCTCCCTTCCCCTTGGCATTTAGCAAATGTTCATGTACGTCACGTTCCTCCCAGCTACGGAGCCTTTTCACGAAAAAATCAAATTAATCTTCTACAAAAATCAGATTCTTGGTCTGAATATGCCCGATTTCATTGAATTTTTTTTATTTTTTTTTTATCGCTTTCTGCTCACAGGGCAAGGCAGTGAAATATAACTGAAATGTCAAATGAAATACATGGCAAAGCGATTAGGAAGAAACTTTTAGCATTTGTTACAGATTAATATGTTAATTACGGCACGTATTGTGGGGGAAGATTAAGGATCACCAAAGTAAATTTATTTTTAACCAGCTTTAGTCCTCGCACTTCATAAATTAACCAGCAGAATACGTAATGGGGAAGAATCCCAGCTCTGAGATTGCTGGAAATTATGCAAAACTCCAAAGCATGCAGGGTTGCAATGCAGATAATGTCTGTGCTTTAAAATAAGCACTTCATCAAAGGGAATTATGCCTCCTCCTCCTGCACACCTATTTTCACAGGCTGCTTGCAGGTATCTCTAAATTTGCCACCCTGACAATGCCAAAAAAAAACTGATCAATGTTTTAAACTCTGGTTTTGGCTTGTATTGTGTTAAGATTAAATGTTGGTTCTAAGCCTAACAATGCAAACGCCCACCTGGCGTTAAGAAATTGCTGAGAGGAGCAGCAGCACTTGTAAAAATAATAAAAAACTCCAGTGGGATGTACCCCTGGATCCTTGAGCAGCACAGGCCAGGGGATGCTGGTGCCTGCATCAGCTTCCCGTTCATTCCTGGGTTTGTTCTGTGTGGAAGCTGAACAAATCTTCAAAAGCAGAACCCAGACACAATCCCTTAATGAAGAGTTTGGGGGTTTTGCCATGGATTTCAGAAGAAGAAAGGTTTGAGCCATTTTCAGAGATTAATTTGGATTCATTAAGTCAAAACCACAAGTTTTTCCTTTGGTTTCAGCAAATTTGGAGATTGGCTCATACAGAACGTGGGGTGGGACCCCAAGTCTGATCCTCTCCAAAAGCACAGCTTTTGGGAATCTCCTACAACTTCTCTGCTTCATCATCAAATCCCAGCCCTCGTGCTGAGGTGTTCTGCTGCACTGCTGGCTATGACAGAAACATGCAGGGTTCAGAGCAGCAGTTTGAACCACCAGGCAGGACCACCAAAAAGGGGTCTGTTCTTCTTTATTCTCTCATTTCTATCTCTTTCTTAAGACAATCATGGATTGGACAAGGAGGTTACCACCTCTGTAAGTTCACAGGGTAAAGACATGGTCAATCATCTTTCTCCACCTTAGGGCAAAGGAATGAAAAACAATCTAAAAGTTCAAAACCATCTTGGCCAGTTAGGAAAACAAGGACTGTGTTTCTAGAAAATGCATGGGAACTTCTACTGCAAAATTACAAAGATGGAACACTGCAGAAAGCAGGGCAACAGTGTTCCACAGGATAAACCAGGGCAGGAATGGGAAATACAACACCGTGTGATTTATGGAGCGACCAACGTAATTCCCATTAAAACTCACGTTGGGTGGGGTTTGGTTGACTCCTGTTCTGGGCAGCTTCCCGAATATTTTGACACTTTGAGTATGACAAATAATTTCCTCGGGTTAAAAAGTATTATTTTTATAACAAGGGAAAGAAAAGTGCTGTGCTAAATCACAGGTCCATCTGTCAAGAATAAACCTAACAAAATAACAGCAAATTTCAAACTCGTTAATCCTGTAGCTGCTAATTACTCCAGCAAAGAATGATGTCCCTATTTTTTGAGGGGTTAGAAGATTATTTGTAGCCTTTTGTGGAAAGTCCCTCAGTAGATTCCTGTAAAATATTAATTCTACTTTATTTTTGGGGATAAACCTGTAATCTAAATTTACAGGTCGGATATCTGGAAGCACACCAAGGTGATGAGAGCAGACAGGAACAGCATCTCACTGCTCTCTGTGGCTCTGCCTCCCAGCAAAGCACCAGAGCAACCAAAATCCTGAGCTCTGAGTTACTCAGCCACCTGTCTCTCAGAGTAAAACCTCCCCTCTGTGCAGGGGTACAATTCTGTTGCTAATTTTGTTAATTGAATTTGATCTTTGTTAGATCCCTGGACTGAATTAGGAGCCCTTTTGCTCTTAGTGCTGTTTCAGCACATATAACACCAAATCACAATTCTAACAAAACAGGCAAATTTTTCCCCATTTATAGAATGAAAACAGAAAGCCCACAAAAAATTTTGCCTCCCCTTGGACGTTCCTGTGAAGAATTCAGAAAAAAGAAACTTTGTGGGTAATGTTCTTGCAATCGTAAATCAAGACGTGCAACCAAAATTCATCAAAGCCTTGTCAGAGCACTGTGAAGGAGAGGGGATGTCTGGTTTAGTAGATACCAGGTTTAACAGGAAAGAGCCTCAAAAACTTTGCTAAAATTGGGTTCAGGCTGGCAGGAGTCCTGCCAGTGCCACTCCCTTTGCTACATCTTGTCCAAATTGCTTTTCTTCTCTTCCAATAACCCATTTGGAGCACGCTGCTCCCACAAATGATCCATGTCCTCCCTGGGACACTGCAGGGCTGACAATCAAATCTGCTCCTGGCCACTTCAGCTGCAGCCTCTGGAGCTCCAAATTGCTGAACAACTCTGAACATATCTGGAAAACCATTAAGGATCCATCCCCTCGGCCTATTGCAGGCATATCAGGGGTTATTCATTCTCCAAATCCATAAACCTAATGGTTCCCTCAGCCACATAACCCAGCTCTGCTGTGCCTGCAGGAATTGAGACGTGTGCTGGCCATTCTCACAGCTGGCCTTTCATAAAGGGTGATGAGAAAATCCAGAAATTCCGTGTGGAGCGTGGGTGAGGCCGGGCAGGTCATGGAAAACTTGGGCTGCCAATTGCAGTTGGAAGAGAAACTGTTCTGTGTTCATTAAAACACATTTCCAGCTTTCATTTCCAGCTTTCATTTCCAGCTTTCATTTCCAGCTCTCATCTCCAACTCAGGGTGTGTTTGAGGAGCCTCTCGCTGACTCTCCCTTCCAAGGAAAGCAGGCAAAACTCACTCACAACTTCCCGAAGTTCTTTGCACCCTCATAGATTTTTAATTGACATGCAACTCCCACAGCACCTCATTAGTTCATTGAATGCTGTATTAGTTTAATTTACTGAAGGGTTGGGGTTTTTTTGCACCTGCCTCACACATTTACCCATTAAGCATGTGCAGATTATCAGGTAACTGCTCAATTAAACTAAACGATTGTTCTAATTGAATATTTCATTAGACTAACGAGGTAAGAAGCTCCTTGGCATGTATTAGCAAACATGGCTTGAGCCTCACTGAAATATGTTTCAGATTAAACTCGTGATAAACTCAGAGAAAACAATCACACGTTTCAGATTAAACTGTGCCACTTGGGCACTTCAGCCTGCACAGGTCAGTGGAAAAAACTCCAAGCAACTCCAAAGGCCTTTGGATAAACTTTTAAATTTAAGATCCCTTCAAGATTACTTATCTGAGGGAAGTTAATTAAAGATTGGATTCAAATTAATCTGGTATTTTTTGCCTGATTTCCTGTACCCAAACCTCTACAGGTGCGCCAAAAACTCCAAGTAGAACTCATCAAAACTCAAGAGTTTTGCTCTGTTTCGTTCCTTGGGTTTTTGTTTGAAACTCTGCATCATTTTGTGGAGTTTAATGAAGATTGTGGTCCACAGGCAGGCTCAGGCTGGCTCACACACCACACGCTCCAGCTGGAGCATCTCTGAGCACGCTGCTCTGGGGAACAAGGGACCCTCATTTTCCTGCAGAGAAGTGGGGGAAGTTGCAGGTAGCACAATTTAAATTGTGCTGCACTCCTGTAATTCTCTGATGGCTCAATCCTGTCATCCTCCTTCGCTCTCCACAGCGGCTTAATTTGAATTTAGCCAAGGGATTCAGTGGGGAAGCGTTTGCAAGGGAAATGTTATTCTGCACAATTCCTGGGGCAGCAGAGTCAGGAGGGCTCAGCACCCACAGCTGCCAGGCTCAGGAACCTCACCACAAACAGCTCCTGGAGAGCTCCCCAGCAGGCAAAGCTGCCTTGCTGCAAAAGGCACTGCTTTTACTTTTCAGGTGCTTTTATTTGGCCCAGCTCAATGGACTGGAAGCAAAGAGATGGAATCGTGGAATGGTTTGGGTTGGAAGGGACCTGAAAGCTCATCCAGATCCAACCCCCTGCCATGGGCAGGGACACCTCTCACTAGGGCAGGTTGGTCAGAGCCCTGGCTGATATACTGGGAGATGGCTCTACTCCAAAATAAAATTTAAATAAATATTAAAATAAAAAGAGAAAAAAGAAGAAAAAGAAGAAGAAGAAGAAGAAAAAAAGGAAAAGGAAGGAGGAAAAGGAAGGAGGAAAAGGAAGGAAAGGAAAGGAAAGGAAAGGAAAGGAAAGGAAAGGAAAGGAAAGGAAAGGAAAGGAAAGGAGAGAAGAGGAGAGGAGAGGAGAGGA